>CM047808.1:40922376-41086920 GCA_026214975.1 Gentiana macrophylla | reverse complement strand
CTAGTTTTCTTTGTTTGTTTTCTTTTCTTAGGTTGTTTTGTTTTCTTGTTTTAGAAATAGTACTCTAATGGCGTGTTGATGGTTATTCCTTTTACTCGTGTTGTAAGTGTTTTGTGTTATGTGTTTGCTCATATACCCCGTGTACCCGAGATTATATGGTATGTCGAGTGTGGCGGATACTTGTGAAAGCGAGTTCGCAAGCTTTTATGTCGGTGTTGTCTATTCGAGTTGTAGCGGTACATTCATGCTCCGGCTGACCTCTGCCAACTTTCATCCGACAACCACCGTTGAAACCAAGCTAAGTTTTCTTTTTCTTTTATTACGCACATTACGAGGACATAATGTGATTTAAGTGTGGGGGGGTAAATTGGGTATGTTTTTATGCTATATCCGTTGAAATATGAGTGAATGTTAAATTTCCACAAAATTTAATTTTTGTGAATCTTGAGCATGTGGTTGAAACTAAATGCTTGCTAGTTGTAGTTTTCTAACGATGATAGTATGTGACTTAGTGAGATAATTATAGCATGTCTTTACTTTCATGGAGATAGTATTCATTTTTCACTCACGAAGGCCTTTGATATTGAAGCAAGATTTTGAACTATATCCTTTCATTGTTTTAGTGATTTATCTTAGGAAGGTTAGTATAGTAACACCTTAGTTAGACCGGGTCTTTGTGAATATCATAAAAGTTCGAATGTGATAAGTGAGATGTAACGATGTCTTGAAAAAGAATGAATAAGTAATCATAATAAATCGTTTGTCGAAAATTTGGTTTATGATTTGAGTGAGGTAGGGTATACCACGTATGTCTATACCACTATGATGACCGAAGCTCACGACGGTGAGGAGAAGGTACCTTATGATTTGAGTAGGTAGGGTGTTATCTTGAAATGTCCTATTCTACTATGATGGGTAAAAGCTCATTACGAGATCGTCAAATTTGAAATTTTGAAAATGATGAGTAAAAATAAAGGGAAGTCTTTGTTATCATGGATCTTATACCCAGTAGAACCGCATGATATCTTTGCGAAGATTATCTTCTTGAGTGCGTGGGAAGGCTTTGAGTGGAGCTATTCTTGCTTATATCTAGGATAGTCATTGGAATTTTGAGAGGATATTTCTTGAAAGGCTTGTTAAATTTGAAAAGGGCTTGTCACACATACACGACTTGAATCTATCTACATGATGGTATTGTTTGCTATAGTTGTTGTATCTTTTTGTTACGTGAGTTAGAGATCTATGTGGATTGCATGGAAGTTGAGCTATAGTTTTGATTGTTTCAGTCAGAGGACGTACAAAAAGTTAAGTGTGGGGGTGTTGTTAAGGCCATTTATATGATTATTAAGGGTGTATTTCATTATTATTTTCCCCACATTTATGTATTTACATGAGAATTAAGGGTTTAAGTGCAATTATTTAGTAAGGATGATTTTAATATGGTTATTTGCAAAATTGATTATTTTATGTGTTAAATTAATGGAATTATTATTATTTGAGTTTTATTACATTTTTCAATGTTTATTTATCCTTTAGGAGATTAATTTCGAGTGCATAAAGAGAGGATTTAATGAGGCTCAAGTTCGGACTACAAGAGATAAAGTTGGAATAAGCTTAAAAACAATGGATAAAGATGAAGAAATCGATCCCAAGCAATCCATCCGGCGTTCGAGTCTCCGTCCGGGATGGACGAAAGTCCATAAATTGAGCAGGCGTTCAAAGGCATAAAATCAATCACAGAGTTCAGCGCAGCATTAACGAGCAGGCGTTTAATCGGCGTCAGGGGAATTCCAGGCGGGCGTCAATTGTGACGGCGTCCGGGCCGACTTACTCACGGCCGACTTATCCATCTATAAATACAGCAGACCTTGAACCACTAATTAAAACACGACTACCGCATCATTGAGATCGCACTATCACACCAAAAGCTGCGGCGGAACCCTAATTCCATAGAGATGAATTTCTCCAATCCAACAATCATATTCAACATGATTGTTGGCTAGAAACCTTGCAGTGAGGACCTTGCAGTGAGTCGACGGAGGAAGCCCATCATCAACACAACCAACTAGAGTTCGATGCTTTATGTTAGTGAGTTTAATTTATAGTTTTTCATCACTTTGGATGTTGTTTTGTATTGATCATGTTTTGTTGGAATTAACGATTCGATGAAACGATTTATTTTTATCTATATGCTTGGATCTATGTATGAAAATATATTGGTTTAAGTTTTATTTCGTTCAAGTGATGCGATTAATTGTGTTATAAGAGATTATGCATAGTTGATTGAGTAAGAGAATTAGAGATAATCTCGTGATCATGTTTAGTATCTTTATTTAGTTTACTTGGAAAAGAAAACGAAACCCTAGAATTTGGTTGAAGAAATTTAATTGAATTAAATGAATAGATCACTACTAAAAACTACATCTTTAGATCACCATCTAGTTGGGATTGTTGGTTGATGGGTGGAATCTAGTTGCCTCGTTGTGTTTTCCTTTAATTATCTTAATCAAATCGTTTAGATTAAGTTTAGTTTAAGTTCTAGTTTTATAAACCCTAATCTCCTGCTTTGTTTTCTGCACTTTTCGCTTTAATTCATAGTCGGGCGCTTTCGTCCATAATAGCGACGCCCGTCCATTAGATTTAGTTTTGACGGCTCGTTCACTTTAGTGAGCGCCAAATCCATCTTCCTGTTTTCTTATTTTACTCGCTTGTTTTTATTCTTGTTTTAGTTTTAATTCTTAGGTTTAGGTTTTAGTTAGTTTCAGCCTTAGTTTAGATAGATAATTGTGACATAATCGATATAGGTTTATACTTGAATTCGATAAACATTCCATTCCTTAGGGCGACCCGTTAACATCCTTTTACTACAGATCCTTATACTTGGGGTGTTTCGGTTTATAATTTTAAAACTAGTTTTACCGAACAATAAGCATCTGATAATTTGGACTAGTCGAACAAATATCCTAATATTCCTATTTATACTAAACATAATTTACAATGTACCATAAATCAAATAACAGATGACAAACATAACCGCCGCGAACTACTATGTGTGCTTATGTGCAAGTTCCTCTGCTCGTCTTGTAATTTACCTCTAAAATAAGTGTATTATCTCTGTGTAGACTTGCTAGCTTTGTAAGTTTGATTTTTTCACAGGTCTTATCACCTAATTTCCAGAAATACTTCAAGATGTGGGGATTTTTTTTGGGTTTGATTATTTTGTTAGCAAACTAGTAGAGAAGGATCGGTTGGAGCAGCGATTTAGTTTTTCTTAATGCATCCTCTCAGAGAGGACATTGTTGAGAACCGCTATTTAAGTATGTAATTAAATAATTTGTTAAAAAAGAACACTTACATATGCTTTTACATATAGACAGGAGGATGGGTATTACTTATAAAGAAAATTTAGAAGTATGAAGTAGATACTCTCCTTTTATTTTGCTCTAAAAACTTCAAACTATTATTGATAGTAGGAAAATTTAGAAGGGTGACAAAAAACAAATATATTTTTGAAGCAATTAACTGTAAATTGTAAATTCTAAATTATGTGGAAGACATTACGTGATGGCTATCATAGCGGTTGAATAAGCATAAAAATACAGTCTTTCTATCAAATCTCACCTTTTAACAAGATCGCTCAATTGTCTAGCATTGTCAATAGCAATTTCCTTCAGAATCCTGTTCAACAAACATAATTCAAGAGTATAAAGTCCAAAATCTAAATCAAAACTTCCAGGATATAACAAATATCAGAGCCACTGATATGAATCTAAACACACAAACTCAGATACACACAGAAAAGCAAAAATTATCAACCAATTAGTAATACATATTATGCAACAGGGATATAAAAATACTCAAAGTTAAATCACAACTTTGAAACTAATTATTGTTAGTTATACATACATGTCATGGTCAATGAAGGAGGAACTTTTTCAAGCGTGAAACAGAAGTAACTTTTGAAAGAATATCAGAGCCACTACATTTTGAAAGAATATCTAGCCCTATTCCTAACAAAAAGTCAGGTAGTAACACCATACCCTTATTCTAGTCACACTGTCACAGACATGTCCATCCAAGAAGCCTCCTACACATGATTACTTGCATCAACTGATCTCATATTTCCCACAAGCTAACACTAGCATCTTCACTTAGATCTAAGAGAAATAAAGAAAATCCTACACCTATTAGACGGTGGCACAACACTATGTTCAAACAATTCATCCACTATTACAAGAACAAGCATTTTGATACACAAAAACAATCACACAGTAACATAATTGATCTTGACTACTGATTATGCGGGATAACAAGAATATCCATTGGCATGAAGCAAAAGGTTCAGTAACTTCAGTTGATATACTTTAGCTAAAGTACTTAAACCACCACATGATGACATCAGAAAATAACAAATTCATAAAACATCATCAATCAGGGTATAGTTTAGTACCTATGTCTCTTTACGAATTGATATGCACGCTTTTGAGCCTCGACCAAATGATCTTCAACATGTTTCTACTTTACGAGAACATCATTTTCTGGATTGCACATCCTGCAATGAAGTTACGTGAGAGAAACCATCGAAATGATCACATGTTAGCGAAATATAACTTATCAACCAAATTCAGTAAATTTGATTAGATACTTGAATAAGCCTACAGAGATCTTGAAAGCGAGTTGTATGAGGCTCACAATCACCTTAATGAAGCATGACAAGGTCATAATGCACTAATCCGTAAAAGACCAAGAAAATGATTATACCAAGAAAGTAATTTTTGTTCTAGATTAAAGCATTTTATACCAGACAAAGTGGGAGAGCCCTCTAATCCTGAATCAATTGTTCCAAAGGCAGACACTTTAAGTGAAGGTAAAAGATAGAAAGTGAGCATCATTCGATTCTTTATTTGCTGGAATTCCTCCAATGTCGTCAAAATCAACTACATAGAACAACAATTCGTCATCAATTCTACAAACTTTTAACCTAAACAAAATTGACACTTCGCATATCCATGCCTAAAACAAGATCTATTTGCAAGAGGTATAGTAGCAGGGACTTACCCACGTCGCGAACTCGAAATATCCGCCTACTGCAAGTGTGGCCGCCGGAAAAAACAGTCATAGAGGTCGCCTGGGCTTGGAATGGTGTGAATTCCTATCTTCTTCAACGGAAGTCATGTGTGGCCCACCGCCTTGGACATCCTTGTGGTGGATTCCGAAGATAAGGGATGGTTGACTTGTCGGTATGTGGAGGCTTCTGAATGAGGAAGGCGGATGGGGAGGAGGAAGGAGGCTGCCGATTTAAGTATTCAGAAAGTTTGGGGGTAATGAATTAAGGGTTTATTTTTTAGATTTAATGAATTAAGGGTTTGAGGAGATGTAAAAAAATTAAGGAAATTTAATTAAAAAAAACATATTATGAATAATGAGGAGATTTTATTATATAGTATATTTTATGAGGAGAAGTAGGACGATTAATGAGGAGAATTTTGATTTGGTCATTAATCAACAAAACAATTTAGATCTCCTCATTATATATATCGTTTAATGACGATGTTTCAGACTCCTCATTAAATTCTCCTCATTAAGCGGCAAGTTTCTTGTAGTGATGTGGGCTGAGGTGGGTCACGTGACCAGCACTAAGATCGAGAGATTTTTTTAGTATTAAAGCGATTTAGTTTTGTTGTTAAAAATGTAGTTTCCGTGACCTCACCGAAACATATTTTGGATAAAAAAAATATAGTTTTACAGTCCGGTGATCCGAATGGAAATTTTTCTTGGATCCACCCTAATGGAATGTGCGTTAAGATAGTGTCAAACTTTGGAATAACTTTCCGTGTTTCATTCACGATGTGTCATTTATATAGTAATTACAAGGGTTTACCACCTACGTATAATGACTAAACTACCCATGATAAAATAATGGAGTACAAGCAAATATATATATGCTAACACCCCCCTCAAGTTGGAGCATGTAGGTCACAAATGCCCAACTTGCGAAATAAATGTAGAATGGACGCTTTCCCAACGCTTTAGTAAAGATATCCGCAAATTTCTCATCCGTCTTGACATGACACGGGGCAATGAGACCATCTTGGATTGCATCCCGAACATAATGACAATCGACCTTGATGTGCTTCGTGCGCTAGTGGAACACGGGATTCTGAGCAATATGCAAGGCGGATTGACTATCAGAGTAGAAATCAATGGCTCGGGGATGAGCCACACCTAGACCCACGAGGAGTGCCTTGAGCCATTTCAATTTAGAGGTGAGAGCCGCCATCGAATGGTATTCGGCCTCAGCGAAGAAGCGGGACACAATATGTTGTTTCTTAGTGCGCCAAGAGGCGAAGAGTTCTAAGGAAAGCGATCAATCCCGTAAGCGAGCGACACGTCAAGGGCAACTCACCCAATTAGAATCACGCCTTCTAGATAAAGTCAAATTACAATCGTTGCGCAGCAGAATGCCTTGACCCGAACATGCTTTCAAGTAACAGACCGCCTAAATGGCGGCATCCCAATGTTCATGATGCGGGGATTGCATAAATTGAGCCAAAATGTGTACAGTATAAGCCACGTCGGGGCGAGTAAAAGATAAATAAATGAGACAACCAAACAGCCGTCTATACCTCTCCGGATCATCACACAAAGGACCCTTTAGCAAGGCGAGTATGATTCTGCTCAATAGGGACCTAGTAGGTTTGGCGTCCAATAATCCGACCTCAGCCAGAATATCAAGAGTGGATTTGCGTTGACACAAAAAAATCCCTTCCGGATTTCATGCCACCTCGATGCCAAGAAAGTTTTTCAGAATGCCCAGATCCTTCATGTGGAAACAGTCACCCAAATATGTCCTAAAACGAGCAAGAGCAGAAGAGTCGTTACCCGAAATAATCAAGTCGTCAACATAAACAAGCACATTACGCTGCACCTTCCCTTGGTCAAAAGTGAAAATGGAGTAATCGGAGTATGATTGGCAGAAACCATAAGACTTCATGCTATCGGCAAACTTGGTGAACCAACATCGCGGTGCTTGTTTCAGACCATAGAGGGATTTCTTCAATCGACATACTATCTTTGGGCGATTGACGGATAAACCCATGCGGCGATTTCATGTACACTTCCTCATGCAAATCCATGCAAAGAAAGGCATTGTGAACATCCATTTGATGGAGTTCCCAACTTTTATTGCCACCAACTGCGAGAAAAACACGAACCGTGACCATTTTAAGCCACCGGTCGCGAAGGTTTCGTTGTAGTCGATGCCTTCGACACGATGATTGCCAAGAACAACGAGGTGAGCTTTTAAGTGTTCAAGTGATCCATTAGCATTGTATTTATTTTTGTAAACCCATTTACAACCATGTGCTTTTTCCACACTGAGGCGGGGCCTCCATAACCCACGTGGCATTATTTTTGAGTCACGAGCATTTTACGATTCATAGCATTTCACCGCCGGATCCTGCATTTCCACGGTGAAGTTATGAGGCTCGATCCCTGCCGTGATAGGCTGCAAGAAATATGCGGTGTCGCGTGAAAAACTTGTCACAATTCACAAAATGTGCTATAGCATAAGGATTACCTGAGTTACCCGACGAAGACGGTGAATGAGAGGATGGACTCGTGTTCCGTACAGTGTGTGTGACATAGTGTTTGTGCCATGCTAGAGGTTTTTTAGTGTGCATGCCGCGTCCTAGAGCAATAGAGCTAGAGGGTTTGTTGGAGATCGGTTTGGTTATAGGTGAAGGAAGGTGTTCGGGCACAGTGACCTCAGAGGATTTATCGGCGAAAGGAAATTTGTTCTCATGAAATTTGTCGTCGCGAGAAACAAAGAAGTCACCAGTAGCGAGGTTGTATAATTTCCATCTTTTTTTTCCCATTGTGGTAACCAACAAAAATGCATTTTCTACTTCACGGAGCGAATTTATTTCCTTTGGCGCGTTGATCATGAAGCGAAGCACAATCAACCAAAAACACGAAAAAGATCAAAAGCCGAGTGTGCGAATAATATTTCATATGGTGTTTTGTTGTGTAACAATGTCGAAAGTCTGATTTATCAAGTGGTTTGCACCAAGAATACACTCTCCCCAAAACGTAACAGGTAAGTTTCCTTGAAACATCAAGGCTTGTCCGACATTAAGAATATGTTGATGTTTGCGTTCGACTCGTCCGTTTTGTTGAGGTGTGCCAACGCACGACATTTGAAAAATTATTCCATTCGTACCGAAATAGTCCAACATGCTACGGAACTCCGTGGCATTATCACTACGCACTAATTTCACATGTTTTTCAAATTGACGTTTAACCATAGAAAAAATGAACAAAAAGACTTATGAACTTCGGTTTTCGAATGTAGCAGATAAACGCATAAGCGGCTCTAGAAAAATCATCAACTACAGGTAAAAAAAAAGTGTGCACCACTAGAAGAAGCAGTCCGATGAGGTCCCCACAAATCACTATGTATGAGTTCAAAAATGCAACTAGCTTTACTGTCACTAGTAGAAAAACAATCACGAGTCTGTTTTGCAAGTGGACGAATGTCACATGCTTTTTGCAATATCTTAGAACTACTAGAACTGTATTTAAGTGCTGGAACTAACTTGGTAATTTTTAGATGCCCCATTAAATGATGCCACGACTCAAAGAAAGCGCGCCAGTAGTCACACACACACTTTGTAGAACATTGCGAAAATAGTAGAGTCTATCTTGTCGTTCACCGGCTCCAATCAGGCTCCTCGAATGATGGTCATATATGGCACACAAAGAATCAGTGAATCGAACAAAGCAATCAGAGTCATCGATAAGTTGTGACACCGATATAAAATTGCATAATAAAGTAGGCAGAAAAAGAACACACTAAAGAACGATTTTATCTGTAAGCAAAACTCGGCCCGCTTTAGTAGCCACAACTTGGTCCCCATTTGGCAACCCAACCATACATGGAGGAACATTTATAACATCGGTCAAACACAAATCGTTACGGTTACATGATGAGAAGCTTCGAGTCAATGATCCAAGACATAGCGAATACTTACCCGTCATACTATCGATTTGTGATGCGTTAATCATGTTGAGTAAAACACGCACTTGGTCGGGCCGCAAATCTGCCAAGTAAGTTGTTAGACCTGGTTTTCTAGCCATAGCAGTGCTTGCAGCCATTTTATCGTCGCCGGAAGTCCCCAGCATCGCATTGGCTTGAGCTCCAGAACCTTTGCTACAACCGGTACTCGTACTCACAACCGAAGAAGATGATGGAGCAACAGTTTTCCCTTTCCGATTCATGTCACCATTCCGGATAGCCATGGATTTTAAAACAAGTGCTCATATCCTGCCCAGATTGCTTACAATTTGAACAGTAAAGTTTGGACCCTTCCGGTTGGTCAAACCGAGGTTTCGAACGATCAACCTGTAAAGCAAATGTTGCGGTTTGAAGATCTTCTTTTTCAGTCCATCCACGTGCAACACCTCGAGACTGCTCTTCTTGCGTAAAGGCGAGATACGCCTCGTCTATGGAAGGAATCGGGACCCGAGACAAGAGATTGGATCGCACAACTCCGTACAAGTCGTCATCAATACCAATTAGAAATTGGTGAAATTTTTCTTCCTCCCTGTCTTGCTCAAACTTTGCGGCCACACCACGTATGCGAGTCATGAAGTGCATCCATGTAGCGATTTTAATCGCGAGAAATCATTATACAAGGCCATGAGGGTGGTATAGTAGTCTTCCACCGACATAGCCTTGGTTTGCTACAATTAGTAATGGCTGCCCGCAATTGTTGCAGCCGAGGTCCAGTGGCAATATAGAATCGTTTTGCCAAATAATCCTATAATTTCTTGGCATCATCGAAATAGGGAATCGTAGAAGAAATATTTAGTTCCATGCTCTTGAAAATCCATGAGACAAGCATCGAATTAACTATGTCCCAAAGTAGTAGTTTTTTCTTCTCCGTCGGTTTGTTGACGGAACGATTAACAAACCCACGGAGAAGAAAAAGGCTGCTGGATTGGGACACGCAGATTAATTCGATGCTCATCTCAATGGATCTTGAGATCATGGAACCAAAGATAACTTCTACGATTCCTATTTCAACGAAAAAAAATTGTGGGATTATTTGGCAAAAGCATTTTTGTATTGTCAATGGACCTTGGTTGCAACAATTCTGGCGACCATTACCGATTATAAACAATCCAAAGCTATGTCGGTGGAAGAATATTATACCACCCTCATAACTGCTTGTATGATGATCTTTCGATTAAATCCGGCTGCATTGATGTACTTACGGTTGCGTGTACCGTGGTGTGGTATTGCGAATTTGAGCAAGATAGGAGGAAGAAAAATTTCACCAATTTTAATTGGTATCGATGACGATTTATGCGGAATTGTGCGATCAAGTCTTTGTCTCGGGTCCCGATGCCTTCCATAGGCGAGGCGTATCTCGCTTTTATGCAAGAAGAGCGATCTCGGGTGTTATGCGTGGACGAGCTAAAGAGGATGTCCAAACCGCAGACTTTGCCTTCACAGGTTGATCGGTCGAAACTCACGGTTTGTCAAATCGGACAAATCCAAACTTTACTTGCCCGAAGTGTAAGCAATGCGGGCATGATAATGAGCACTTAAGAGGATGCTAGATTGATATTTCTACGATCGGGAAACTTGAAAAATAGCCTATTGCATCACCAAGTCTAGGCCTATCTCGAACCAACGATCCCAACCTTATTACTATTATAAAACCTGCATATTTTCAACAACAAACAACAACAATAACACCCAAAATCCGTTTAAAGAACGCCCCTTAACTTTTAGCGATTTGGCGAATCCAAAAGCGAAAACTTAAAGCAACCTACGATAATTAAACGGCACACTACGATTAAACAATACTCTATTCTATTAAAGCACATATTTTTCCTCAAGAACAGTCAAGATTCCAAATTTATGGCTAAACTGAAAATTTACCGAATTGCAAACAGTTAGTGTGGAAACATTCGTCGCGATGAGACGATGATTTCCGTCTTCTGTGGTCTGCCCAAAATCCTGACGGATTAGCCGCGCGATTAAAGATTCTTTTTCTCCGCTTCCAGGCATCTCTGCGTTGCCTCTCCGTGTAATTCCTCGGGATTCACGTGATATAATAAAATGAGAGATTAAGAAAAGTATTTTCCTTTTATAGGATTAATTATCCATAATTAAAAGACCAATAAAATAATCCTTTTATGATAATTAAATCATTTTTAATTAATTAATTAGAATAAATAGTAACTACTAACTAGGTTATAACTAAATAACCAATTACCATTTTCATCCTTTAACGAAAACTCGGGGTGTTACTACATCTATTACAATTACGATAGTGGAATTATTAAAGTTGTTAAGCGAAAAGAAATTCTTCGTGAATAAACTCTTGTTATTTAAATCGATGTTTGTGATTATTAGTTTATTTGAAACTAAAACAAACTCAACGATATTACAATTTCGTTTCTTAAATAAACGAACACGTGTTTAGGCGGTAAGTTTGATTATGTTCCAGGTGAGGGTTCGAGCCCAATAAGAATGAAAAATGTTCGTGTATAAATTTTGTATCGGTTAAAAATGCTGAAACGATAATGAAAGAACTCGCCACCATCGGGTTCGAATCTCAGTGAAACAAAACAAAATATGTGCGCCATGTATTTCGTATTGACGAAGCTGATAAGGAAAGACTTTGCCGCCACGGTTACCTTCTTGTAAATGATACTCCATTGTTTTTGGTTTTTTTTTTAAATTATTATTTTCTTTTGCCACGAGTTTCACTGGTGACGCAGAAACAGGTCGGTGATGCGGCCATCATCTTGTTTGTGTCTTCTTCTCTATCTAAATCCACCACAATCTCTGTAATTTATAAGAAACTTACAGGAGAAGAACAGAAAAGAAAAAGACAGTTTGGAATTATGCGGATCAAAGCTGGAGTTTTGGGAGGTAACATCCTCTTCCTTTTGCTGCTATTTATTTTGTGTTTGTATCTACTCCATTGATTTAATTTGGTTTTCAGTTGGGATTTGTTAATTTGGCTCTCTTTTTTTGGTCGAGTTTTTATGTTATCCATGCTGCTGTTGATCAGTGATTCTTCAAACTAGATTGTTTTGCTATGGTATGAGGGAAGAAAACTGCATTATGTGAAGTAATACAATCTACACACAAAAATGGTTGTTTTTTTTTTTTTTTTTTTTTTTTTTTTTTTTTTTTTCTGTTTTTTTTTGGTTCTTGGTGTTCCTTATAAAAAGTCGATTACTTGGTCTCAATCAAAGATTGGTTATTTTGGTGAGTTATATTAATTGATTGGTTTGTGAATTACAATAAGTGTGGTTTGCTTGAAAGCTGATAATAAATTAAGTCTGATTGTCTATTTAGTTATATTTATTTGGTTCTAACGCACAACAATGTCTAAATGAATGAGTTTCAGAACCAGGAAGCAGATCTTCCGATTTGGCGTTATGGACCATGGCAGTGCTGGGAATTACGATCGGTCTTTATTCTTCTCGTAAATGGGTCAAATACCTTAACGGAAAACCAGGTGTATTGGCACGAGAAGAAAGTGGCAATGATGATATTCCATGTGAAAAACTAGGTGTCTTGGCACAAGAAGAAGGTGACAATGGGATTGACCGATTACCTGGTGATATTCCATGTGAAAAACTAGGTGTCTTGGCACGAGAAGAAAGTGGCAATCAGATTGACCGACTACCTGGTGATATTCTATGTGATATTGTTTCACGGTTAAAAACCATTGAAGCTTCACGAACAAGCATTTTGTCGAAAAAGTGGAGGAAAATATGGACCATGAGCGGTAGTTTGATGTTCTCCTGCCCTGGCACACTTCAACATCAAGCCTATTACGATTATATTTCTTACCATGATCGGCATAGATTTTTGAAAGCCGTCGGTCAATGCCTACATCTTTACTCCGGTCGTAAGTTGAAAAGATTTTTTATGCATTCTTGCTTTTTGAATGTATATACATTTCGTCATCTTGTACGGTGGACGAAAACTCTTGCTAGGCTTGACGTTGAAGAGCTTTATCTTGGCCATTCTTGTTGGACATCGAATGGTGAGCCGGTTAATCGAGCGTTTGTCTTCTCGTTTAAGCTTATCGATAGATTAAACAGGTTAAAGTATTTAGATTTAACATCCTGCTATGTGAAAACGAATTTTGTCCGTCAATCTAACTCACTCGTGAGGTTGAATTTGCGCGGCATGCCATTGCTTAGTCACGAATTGTCTGACATTTTAATGTCGTGCCCTAACCTTACAAATCTATGTTTGGAACGTTGTGAATTGCCTCTGAATCTAAGAATCTCTGGGCCAAACCTCAAGTTGGAGACTTTTCGATTAGCTGCTTGCTATCATGTGCAAAAACTTGAGATCTCAGATATCAATATCGTTGAAATCATGATTGATATTCGTAGCAAAGTTGAAATTTCTTTGTCTTCCCTTCGAAAGCTCGAAAGTCTGCATCTTAGGACTCCTGGGATGCATTACAGCTTCAAGGATCTGCCTCCGTTTAAGAACGTACTTATTCATGAAGCTGAAGCAGTATGGAAAGCAGTAAGGGCATACCTAAAAGGGAGTAATATTTCCAGGCATGCAACAGTGGAGTTGGAATTATTTTAATTTGGGTTGATGACGGTTTTCATCCCGATGTTTCATTTTTGTCCTACAATTTTACTGATCCGGTATCCCTACGCAACCTACACAAAGATCCTGTGATTGCCATCAAACGTTTCAAGTGTTTGGCAACGTTAGGATATTATGTCTCCTTACAAAAGGTTGTCCTTACGGGCAAGCTTGCGAGGAAGCGGATCTATGGAATTTCGCACCAGTTTCGCTTGTATGTTGCATTTTATTGTATGTATTTATTCATGAATATGTTTGACATGTGCTAAACAATGATGGATGCAATTTTTTTATGGCAAATACACACAGGTAGGAGGTCTTGTTTGTAAAAGAATAAGACAGATGGTTCAGTGGCCTGTTTTGCGGTATAACCACCTTACACATTTATGAAACCAAACTAAAACGATTTTAAGACTAAAATACTTTGGTCCGGTTTGGTTCAGCCGGAGATTTTAAGACAAAATTTGTTCGGTCATGTTTTGGTTTAGCCTGATTTCGGTTTTTTATGGTTTTCGTTAACAAGTATATTGCAAGTTGCCTACAAAAGTTGACTTACAACAGAGAAAGATTTTATTGGCTAACTTTGAGTGTCCCTTATGCAATATTGACGAGGAGGATGAACAACATTTATTTCTTTTGTGTAATTTTTGCTGAAGTTGTATGCAACAAGATTCACAAATGGTATAATCAACAAGTCTTTACATTCTCTGATTGGAAGATTTTCTGTACATATGTTGTTGGTTAAAATATCAATCTAATAATTTTAACAAGAAATTTGAACACATGAACATTTATAGACCAAAGTTAATAAAATGGGACAAGAAATCTTATTGACAGAGGCGAGTGTAGCACTCTGTCAATAAGACGTTTTTCTCTCGATTATTTGCACACGGTAATGACAGTCGTCCCTCAAAATACAACAGTTATACATTATTCGAATTGTTGTACCTTATTGAGAAGAAAACGGCGAACCGATCATATTCTGTATGTCTCTTCTTGGCTCAAATTTATGCAAAGTATATGTATGAATAGTTTTAATGAAAAAACTGACCAGAATTTTGTTTAAGAAAAATTCCTTCGAAAAAAAAAAACTGCATTCTTTTTCATAAAAGATGGGGATTTATAAAAGAAAAGTGTCCGATCATTTAAAAGTTGCAATCTTTAACCGAAAATTAATTTATAACATTTAATCAAATGGATACAACATCTTGCGTGGTTGTAACATTTACCGAACCGATACAACCTGCATTATTTTAGAATTAATTTTAATTCAAGTATGTAGTATTGGAGAGATATAATTAGATTTATATTATATTATTTTATATTATGCATTTATGGTTATTATTAAGCTTCTTGGAGAAGCCTTGTGATGCCTATATATTGTAATAGTTTTCATTGAATCAATAACACAAGCCTTTCTCATTTCACTATTCTATCATGGTATCAGAACTCTAGGCTAACGTCTTTCGATCCTGAGCAAGATCTACGAAAAAGAATGCCCGGGTGGGGGTTTGTGACATCAATATGATCAAACCCTCACCCCCTCCCAATTTTATTTTTTTTGTTTGTGGGCTCATTTCCAGATTTTTTTTTATTGAATAAAACCCTAGCCGCCATCGGCACCATCGCCGGCATCCATGGCTACAGCGCCGCCCCAGGTTGCTCCATGGCTACCGCGCCCATCACAATCGCACCTTGCTCCTGTCGTAAGGCTGCTCCAACTCGGCACCCCCGCCGTCCGGTCACCTTCGCCCATGGCGTGAGCGGCCGCTGCCCACTCGCTCTGACCTCCGCCACCAACTCTTCTTCTCCGATTCACGGAGAACCTTGTTCGATGCACATCCACCAAGCCGCGGGATCTGGTACACAACCACAACCAATTGTTCATCTGAATCAGCAAGTGAGATCGTTAATTGTCTTTGTTTTTCTTGATCAATTGGTTGATCATTTTATTTTTTTTATTACCGGACCGGAATTCATTGAGAATTCATGTGAGCATTGAGAAGTGAAATGTGAGAATGAACGGCACCGGCGGATTTGGTTCAGTTGGGATGAGGATAAATTAGGTTATCAGATTGGCCCAACAAATTAAAGGCCCAACATTATTTTGGTCATGGAGGGATATCTCAGCAATTGGCCCATAACATTGCTTGTTACTTGGCCCAACACATCACATGGTCTTTGGCCCAACAACATTAATCGGAGGTACAGGTTCGGGGTAAGAGGAAACTTTTGGGAACATATTTTAGGATATCGCCCTCCACATTTATTTTCTGCACGGTATATCCCTCCCTCCTGCTAACACGGGTTGATTTTATTTTCTGCAAGGGTAAATCCCTACAAATTTTATTTTATGCTTGGGTATATCCCAAAATATTTTATTTTCGGCAGGTATATCCTCCTCCTCGCATAACACAGGTTGATCATCGATTCTCTTTAGGGTATATCCTACAATTGCGTCCCCAGATTTTATTCCTCCACCACCCACACCTTCCTCCCGATTATTGTTTGAAGATGCCTCCGACCGCCATCAACGCTTACTAAAGTTTCAAGCTTATATACTACTACGCCCCATGAGCTTGAGGAGGCCTATTGGAGATAATTAGATTTATATCATATTATTTTATATTATGCATTTATGGTTATTATTAAGCTTCTTGGAGAAGCCTTGTGATGCCTATATATTGTAATCGTTTTCATTGAATCAATAGCACAAGCCTTTCTCATTTCACTATTCTATCACGTAGGTGTCTGTTGTGACACTTGTGAACGTGCTTGTTGTGTCACTAGGTGTTGCACCCCTGACTCAGTTATATGGTCCTATGCGTGGAATGATACTAAGACAGGAGAACCTTAGGTGTGTAACTCGAGGTTCTTGGAATGATCAAACTAGGTGGTGTGTCGTAACTCACCAAAAATACATCCCTTTTCACTCTATAACTAGTATAGGGCAAATAGGGGGTCGAACCCACAGAAAACGGATGATTATTTAAGTGTGGAACGGATAAAATAATATGAGTAATTCAGATAATAAAAATAAAATAGTAACAAGTGTAATAGATGGTGAAAGTAGCAACCGAATAACAACGAAAGAAATAATAATTTAGTATCAAATGAGTTAAAGGCTCCAGCTAAAATAGTTATTTCCATCCCGGTTTACTCGATTGATCATCGACGCAAGAATGACTTACTAATTTATTAATAAACTGGTTATAGCCACCGACAACCGCCAAGCGATCAATCTCTCCTAAAGTCGATAATTAATACACGGTCGTTAATTATTCTCTTACCTAAGATATCTGCATTACACGATCATAAGAGTTTGGAATTCCATAAGCCTTAAGATTCAAGAGAGCCAATTCAAGGTATTAATCCAACCAGGATTAAGTTTAACTGCAGATTATTCATCTTCACGATAGTGGAGTCACGCAGCCTACAAACCGGTCAAATTATATCACTTATCACTACAATAAAACCAATAAACGTTGAAGTATTTATTGTTTTAATTGGTTCGACTAAATATTAAATCAATTATCCTGCATAAACAACTAAATCAATTTAAAGTCATCAATTTTATGTACCGAAAACGAATTAATATCAATAAATTAACGAGGATGAAAATCAGTTAGATCTCACAATCGTATCAATCGAAATTTCAATACACTTTAATTGAAAAAAAGAAATTTAATTACACATCATGAAATAAACAAAATAACACAATTGTAATTTTGAAGTACCTTCAACGGAGAAATAAAATAAATTCGACTTCGACAAAGTACCAAAATAAAAGTCGCTGCCCTCTGTCCCTTTCGTTCAGAAAAACATGCACAATAATCACCTCTCCCTTAATCTTTCACGTGGCCTCATTTTCGGTGTTCCCCAATCTATTGGTCCAAAATAAGTGGCCCATCACCATTCTTGAATAATCCAGCCCAAAGGAATATAATAAATTGCAGTCAACTGTCATGCAACACATAACTTGGGCCTGATGGCTTTTAGTACATTATAGTACAATGTAATCACATTATTATTTTCTTCATCGCTGTAACCACTTCTTCTATTTCTCCTCACGCTTTACCTTATTCCCTCTTCCAATTTCGTTAGGACGTCTGTAAAACAACACTAGAAAACATTATAAAAACAATATCGCCCACACAATAAACCTAAAATATGCAACCAAAATACCCACCAAATATGTGCCCATCAAATTCCCTCACACTTGAATTATACTAGTCCCGAGCATCCTACGACTCTACTAAACCATGAAATGCAAATGCAAAAGCACCAACAATATCCAAGAATGCACGTCCAACCTTCTTATCTACCTCACATGTCATAATTCAAGTCGAACGGTGATCAAACAATACATATCACACTAGTATTTATACAACTCACATTATCACGTTGATTCACAAATTTTAAAGTGGGAAAATCAACAAACCCCTACTTGCCCTCACGGATAATCGTTCAATCAAAATTAGTAACAGGGACAATTCACTCACACTCAAAATCAACGCCAATACTAAGCATTACCATAGGTTTGCATATCAATGTAATCTCCAGCACTATGTATTCAAGTTCAACACACCAATCATGGGGGCTAGGGAACAAAATCAAGGTATGGAAAAAGGGATAATGTGGCTAAAATGTGTCAAAAAGAAATTGAAGAAAATGATCACATACGAATCATCAAACATATGAAATGCTCCAAGATACCAATAAGCAAAATACTTTCAATCCACACACTATTATATTCAGGCTGCACTACAACTTTTTTTTTCAGTTTTTTTTTTTTTTTTTTTTTTTTGATACATGAAAAAATTGCAGCCTTCTAAGTTCCTCATCTCCAATAAAACAGCACGAACAGTCAATACATTGCAAACATTTTATTTAGGAGAACCAAATACGAATTCAAGTTTAATAAATATATCATTAGCTACAAGCATCTAAGAGAAGTAGCATGTGATCACTCTTTAATCCTTGATGACACAAAACGAGTATCAAAAAGAAGGGATATCGTAAGAAAATAGGCCAACGGTTTGATTTTTTTCAGGAGCTTATAAAAATAAAAGGGTCAATCTAGACGGGCTCACTAAGTGGTACAAAATATGGGTAGGCTAACAAAAGTGGGTCTCAAAGGGTTTAAACCTAAGTGCCTCAATCACTTTAATGTGCAGGACCCGAAAAGCGTAGTCTCGAAAAGTATATCAATGCAAATTCTAGAATGTCATGGAATTGTGCTGATGCCACTCAAAGGAAAAATGAGCGAGTGCGCTCTTTGGCAAAGTAAACCTCACTTTTAAGTAGCTTTCGTTAAGGTTCGACGTTTTTACTACTAAAACTCATAAACGATGGTCATAAGGTGAGTGTGTATCAACAAGAGTGTGTACTTACATTGATTCTTCACCGTTTGATTCTTATTACTTCAAGCAAAATAGAACGAAAAGGTTGGTAAAGCGTCAAAGCATGTGCATTCTTGGTGCTAAGAAGTCCTAAAGTGCAACACTAACATTTACATGCTAGACCCTTTTTTAATTTTTTTTTTATATGATGACCTAACATCTCCCCCCACACTTGAAAGAGATAGTGTCCTCAATGTATGCCACTGAACGATGGAAATGAGGTGATGCACAACTAAAATGAGGTATGAAGAATGGGATGAGAAATTACATCTACATGCCGCAGACAAAGTAAAATAAAAAAATAAAAAGAAATGACAATGAGGGAATTACTTGAGGAGTTGGAAGGTCTATGGGGATTTATCGACCAAGGCTTGAACCATCTCCTGTATATTGTCCAATTGCGCCTGTTGCGCTACAAGCATGGAGGTCAAACGGTCCACTTTCACGGAAATGGAATGAATTGAATCACTAGAGTTAGGTGGGCTTACATCGCCAACATCATCAGACACAGCGCATGTCGTCTTGTTCTTTCTCTTCTTTGCTGCCGTTTCACGCCAAGATGGACAAGGGGCGACAAATTTGGAGTGGGAGAATCGCTAGCCAGCATATACTAATCACGCAAACAAGCTTCATTCAACCACTCAATATCACAAGCTTTGTGAAAATTGTGATTCTCGGGATCAATGCGATTCAATTTGATAGCGATATTAGTGATCAAGTTGCCCAAAATTAAGTTTTATGCCTATGTTCATACTGGTTTTGCACAACAGAATTAAATTGTCCCGCAATCCAATATGCAAAATTTAGTTGACCCTATTCACCATACACCACAAGATAAAAGTCAGCTTTGGAACAAATGGTGGGACTAGGTAATCTGTCTGAAAAAACTAAAGACCAAAAAACGATGGAGATAACGCAAGGCGGGTCCAGCCACCTATTTCTGATCGACCGGAAACTTCCCGCCAACGCACAGCCCCTCCGCCATCACAACTCCCAGCACCGAAGCGTAAAAAAGGACAACTAGAATGTGGCGCACCCTCTCTACCGCCGGATGCATCGCAATTGAATGGTCATTTGAAATTCCCCAAAAAGCTTCAAGACAGGTATGATGGTATTGCTCCTAGACCTTTTCTACCATGTAAGGCCATTGATTTCGAATTATTGAGTAAGTGTGATTTAAAGCAGAATGTTTGCGCCTGCTTGTCTGTATGGGTTGGGAGGGTACTTAGCATTGACTAGGCCGGCTTGTTATGAATTGACCCAAGAATTCTATTATTCCTTTGTTTTTAACATGAAAAAGGGCATCACCACTGAAACTCCAAATGTGATTCGGTTTCATTTAATGAACTTGTGGTATAATTTTTCCCTTTTTGAATTCAATGTTGCCTTGGCTTTTGCAACGTGTGAACTAGTTACCTCTCCGGACTTTACACAGACTGTGACGGATCGTAACTGTCCTCAAAGTCGGGAAGGAAAAATCACATTTGTACTATGCAAAGTCCGGAGGGGTAACTAGTACACGCGTCACAAAATCAGGGCAACATTCAACATTGAATTTAAAAAGGGAAAACTTATATCACACGTTCATCTGATGCCTTTTTTCTTGTTAAAAGAATTAGAATATAATTTTTGGGTGTATTCATAATATGCCAGAGTACCCTCCCAACCCACATTAGACATTAGATCCAATGTTCTGCTCTAAATCACACATACTCAACAATTCGAAATCAATGACCTTCCGAGGTAGAAAAGGTCTACGAGCAATTCTATCATACCTGTCTTGAAGCTTTTTGAGAATTTCAAATGACCATTCAATTGTGATGCAGCCGGGCAGAAAAGGTGCGCCACATGTAGGCGGAGATCAGAAATAGGTGGCTGGACGGCACGTACATGGGATTTAGTGAAGAGCAGGTGTTAGGTGGTGGCGATTTGGCGGTTCACGGCGAGGGTTCCGGTAAGGGTGGAGGCGGTGATGGTGGAGTGGCTGCCACAGCTCGCCCCTTGAATCTGGCTTCCTGCTTGGTTCTTGCCATGGCTAAATAAAATTGAAGTGAAGAAACGGAGAAAAAGAGATGAGTGGATTATGGGTATGGCTAATTGTTGAAGCAATTAACGGCGGGGAAGAGGGACGGGAGGTTTGGTGGCAGATTGGGTTTGGGAATTATGTTAATGGGTGGACAAAAAAGAAAGAAATATAATAAGGCAAAGGTTAGATACGGTTGTTTGGTCTAAGGTTGTTTTATCATTTTTTTTAATGTCGTCGGGCTCCTTTAAATGATGTGATCACATCATTTATTTCGTGTCCTCTATTTCTCATCCATATTATTTTATTATGGTAACACATATCTGAATTCGATATGATGACATAATTTTTCTTTGCTCTGTGTTTCTTGGACCGAAAAATGTTGAAAACACACCTTACAATCGAGGTGATCAAATCGTAAAAAATTTACCAACTGTTTCTATGCCTTCACCACAGCACCTTAGTCGTTTTCCTCCTGGAAACTACATATAAAAAACACTCAAAACAAGACATAAATCCGCACAAATATGATCAATAAAAGAAGCAAAAATGAGGGGATTGCTCCCATCTAGCGCCTTTCTTTAACGTATTTGGCTAGACAAAGTTTCTCAACACTTCTCAGTCATAAACTGGATCCGCTAAGTCAATCTCTTCTACCCTAGAGACTTTAACTCCCTCAAAATAAGGCTTAAGTCTATGTCCATTCACCTTAAATGTCTTGTGCGTTTCTAGACTCTTAATTTCCACAACACCTATAGGAGATACACTTACCACAATGAACGGTCCCATCCACCTTGATTTCAACTTACCAAGCATAAGCTTCAGTCTCGAATTAAAGAATATTACTTTCTGACCTTCGCAAAATTCCTTGTGCCGGATTAACTTGTCATGCCACGACTTTGTTCTCTCCTTATACATCCTTGCATTCTCATACGCCAACCGTAATTCCTTTAACTCTTGTAGTTGCAATTTTCTTTCAAACCCTGCTTACTTTAGACTCAAATTGCATTCCATTACGGCCCAGTAGGATTTATGCTCTATAGCAACAGGTAAATGACACAACTTACAAAAGACTAAACGATATGGGGGCATTCCAATCGGTGTCTTGTAGGCGGTGCGATATGCCCAAAGTGCGTCATCTAAACGTAAACTCCAGTCCTTGAGGTTTGGATATAATCTTCTCCAGAATGGTTTTTATTTCTCTATTGGAAACCTCCGCCTGACCGATGGTCTATGGATGATATGTAGTGGTTACTCTATGGTGTACTCTATGGCTACTTTATTGCAAAAATGAGTTCCTTGATCGCTAATCACTGCTATCGGGATCCCAAATCGACTGAAAATGTAAGATCTTAGAAAACCACACACAACCTTGGAAGAAATCCATCAAAGATTTCTCAAAACAATAGTGGTCATTGGGGCATTTCATCCCTAGAAGAAATGTTACCCACCTTTTGACATCGAGTACAGCTTTTTCAAAAGGGATAATAATATATGAAAAGAGTTTCCCAATAAAATCCATTGTCAATCACCTTTCGTGTTGCCCTCTTGGGTCCAAAATGACCTCCTCACACCAATTCATGACAATACGCTATAATGTAATGAATCTCATCTTCACGAATGCATCTTCGTATCACTTGGTCGGAACCAAGCTTCCACATATAAGGCTCATCCCATAAATAGTATTTGGATTTACTTTTCAATTTATTTCTCTTGGCAGTGGGCATATTCGAGGGAAAGACGCCTGCAACTAAATAATTGACAATGTCTGCATAACACAACTCCTTACCTAACTTACTTGTGGTGTGGAAAAGATGCTCATCTGGAAATGTCTATGTGATATGTATCAACTCTTCATCCTTCACGATTCAGCTTAAATAATCCGCTACAGAATTCTCCACTCCTTTTCTATCCTTGATCTCAAGGTCGAATTCTTGCTATAGAAAAATCTACCGGATTAATCGTGGTTTGGACTCTTTCTTCATCATCAGATACTTCAATGATGCGTGGTCAGTGTACACTACTACCTTGGAACCCAACAAGTAAGATCTGAACTTCTCGAATGCGAAC
The DNA here is from genome assembly GCA_026214975.1 of Gentiana macrophylla. Lineage (NCBI taxonomy): Eukaryota > Viridiplantae > Streptophyta > Magnoliopsida > Gentianales > Gentianaceae > Gentiana > Gentiana macrophylla. Next base: position 41,063,780 of record CM047808.1, on the reverse strand, counting down.
ACTACCGCCATAAGATTATTTTTTGCCGTGCTGTAATTACACTGTGCTTTCTTGAGGGTCTTGGACGCTAGTATATCATATGGCTATTTCTTTCAACTCTTTGCCCGAATACTGCCCTAACCGCATAGTCACTAGCATCGACATAATCTCAAATGGCGTTCCCCAATCTGGGGGCTAAATAATAGGGGTGGAATGAGCCTTGCTTTCAATTCCTCAAAAGCTTCCTTATATTTCTCATCGAACTCAAACTGCACTCTTTGTCGCAACAATCTTGATAAAGGTTGTGCAATCTTTGAGAAATCCTTTATGAAGCGCCAGTAGAGCCCTGCATGTCCAAGAAAACTACGAATATCTCTTACATTAATGGGGTGAGGGCAGTTGGGTGATTAAATCAACCTTGGCCTCCTTTACTTCTATACCTCTAGGTGATATTACTGTTGAAATAGTGTCCTAAACCCAATCGGGTTGGACCGGATCCGACCGGGTCGGATCATTTCTACTATTTCTTTATGTTTATACATATATAAAATGGCTTTTCTGTTGTCATGTATATGTTCTTTTAAAGAACCAATTATGAATTGTTATATGATAACGTCCTTAGTATTAAACTGTGATAGAGAAACCATGATAGGCGATTATGATTGATGAGATCTCTAATCACTTTAATAAGTTTGATACTTAAATGTCTCTAGTGATGTACTATTAAATAGGGCATTGATAGTATGAAACAGCTAGCACGTATTAGATGTCTTCATCTTTAGAGGCGGGGATAGATCTCGCTCATCGAAGTGTAGAGACACTTGGGTATGCGTGGACGTGTATTGGAGAATGCGACGCGGTGATGATCCACTTACATGGATAAGTGTCACACTACGTGTGGCGGTTGTGTAATTATCCTTAAGACCGAGTCCGCTTTGACACTATTAAGGTTTCCTCGCCACGGGACGATCATGCGGTAGTGATTGGGTATGATATTGAAGCATCGCGGAGTATACATGATTGGTCGTCCGGGAATCGCGTATCCTATGATTGGGATCGAATATCCGAAATGGCCTTCTTATAAGGAATGTCTTACTCTCGTGAATCTTTGCAAAGTGGGAGTAAACGAGTTACTTGAGAGAGCTTGATATCCAGATTATAAGATACGGTCGTTGATGTTTTGACACTCGACTAACGACCGTATGGATATTATTACAAATGATAGGATTGTAAGTTACACGTAAATCGCTTTCACATGAAAGGTAGTAGTCATTGCATTTGACCCTTCCGATGATTGAGGTCACGGTGTGTTGCTGACGCCATCCCGTGATCGTTAGGCATGAAGGGCATTTTAAATAATTGCACTTTGTGTCTACGGCCAACATATTCGAAGCCTATCGGGTCACACACATAAGAACATCTAGCCGGATTAAAATGTGGTTATAGTTGATGACCAAATAAGGAAAATTTATCTCGAGACTATAAAGGTTATAGTAGTTAATTAATCTGGTGGTATTTATTTATTATGAATAAATTAAATACAAGATATTAATAATATTGTATTAATTAAAAGAATATTCCGGATGCCAATTTATTGGCATATGGGGCGCAACTTATTGGTGTATAAGATACACTTGGATTGTGCAATTTAATTAATGGTATTATCAAATATTAATATATGATATTAATATATATATATATATATATATATATATATATATATATATATATATATATATATATATATATATTTATATTAAATGAATGTGCGTGTGTGCTGTGCATTGAATGTACATGTGCACAATTTCATTAGTTGAATATATTGGTATATATTTATATGTGTAATATATGTAAGTGATATATATACACATGTGTAAATTGATTTATGGTAGTATAATAAAGATAGTCAATATTAGATATTGACAAAATCTTGGAAATATTCAATATAAGATATTGACAATATATTGGAATATTTAATATGAGATATTAAATTAAATGAGATAAATCAATCAATTATATTTTCCTTATTTTATTGGGAAAATGTTTTCTTCTCCTCTACTCTACTAGGGGCACCCCAACCCCTATAAATAAGAGGTGGGTGTCAAACTCCTTTGTACAACACAATTCCATGAACTAATAGTTTTTGTGTAAAATAGAAAGCATCCTATAGATAGGTTGGAGAGAGGGAAAAGGCGGTCTCCCAGCAACCGGAGTTTTCTAATTGCAATCCATGATGGGATTCCGCGGGTTGTTCGTGTGGACTAAATGGTAGAGGCCGAACACTTGGGCGGCTCTATGCAGAACTACTCTCCTGACGGTCAAAGCGTCGATCTTTTAGATCAACCAAGGTAACCACCGTCTTTAGCTTATTTATTTATTGCTTAAACGAAGTCAATCTTAGGTAAGAGGAAATCAAATTTTTGAATTCCGCTGCGTTCCCGCGTAGATTTCCTAACAGTGGTAGCAGATCGAGCTTCGAGCTTAAGCATGTTATTTTGCGTAGTTAATTTTATCGTTTAAATCACGTAATTAAAGGATGATAGATTTTTGATTCACAAAAGCGATACATGAAAAGATTATAAAAACGAAATCGGGTGGTGCTCGGCCGACTGGCGGCGGCGCGGGCAAAGAGGCAACTTTGCCGGCGGTCGTTGACCGTCAATCTTTGGCGGATCTCCAAATTTTTATTTTGTGTATTTTGTAATTCAATATGGTTCATAGTTGTGATTGGTAATTCCTCATTTGTTTAGTTGTGTCATGTGGCTAACCAATGGTTCAAATAGTTTGGGCCATTGGGATGCCACATGGCATTAAAATAATGATGGTCTTTCCAAACTTTGTTTGGAATAGGCCCAGACTCTTTCCAAATATTTGATTTGGGAAGGCCTAAACCAAAATTATTTGGCCTTTCCAAATATTTGATTTGGAATAAGCTGCGCCTTTTCAAATATTTGATTTGTAAAAGCTTAGATTTGCGCCACTTCTTCAAAATTTTGATTTTGGAAAGTGGCTGACCTAAACTAAAATTATTTGGCCTTTCCAAATATTTGATTTGGAATAGCGTTGCCTTTTTTCAAATATTTGATTTGTAAAAGCTTCAAGCGCAAGCCACTTCCAAAATCTAGGCCTAAGCCAAATTTGGTTTAGGAAGATGCCTTTGGTTTAGGAAACCAAAGGCATCCCTTTTGATTACGAATCAAAAGGAAAGAAACAAAAGAGACTTAATTTTAATTTTGATTTGTTTTTAGAATAGTTCTAATTAATTAAAATTATAATTATAATCGTTTAAAATTAATCGTTAATTTTATTTCGATTAAAATCATTTAATTAATTAAATGTTAATTAGTTAATTGATTGGATAAAATTATTTAATAGATTAAATGTTAATTGATTAATTAAGACGCAAGTAGTTAAATTTTAATTTTATTTTTTTCATAAGATTTATTGTATGGATTAGATATAGTAGATATAATGTGATTATAGGGACCCCGATTGATCATGGACTCGACCGATGATTGCGGTCAAGTTAAATTATTAACTCGATGCCTAAATAACCACTAGCAAGTGAACTAGGTTCAATCGCAGTATAGCTAGATAGAGTCGAGGTCGATCCCACAGAGAATCAATTTGTGGATCCTGACTTAAATAGTCAACCTATTTATTTCGTTTGACAAAGACGGTCTACGACCAACATAGAATACGAGAAAAGAAAGACACACTCAAACATATAAACAAATAACATGTAAATAAATAACGTAATCAATCGCCCAATTATAACCGTAATCATTCGGATCTAGACAATTTATATAACAACAAGACTCACCAACTAATAATCCGTTCATATCTATTTATATTGGCTACGGAGTCATCCCCAAAACTTGATGTAGCACCGGTGAGTCACTAGATCATTGTGGTATTGTTACGTGACTTCGCCTTTTGGTGCCTCCATCTCATATAACTCACACGCTTACGACTCTAAGGATGCCGATATTAACCGTGACACCTCGTCCAGGCAACATTCCTATGGTTAGGCGTGCTTCCTAAACTATCACTCAAACTCTCGTCCAACTAACAATTACCAAGTTATAGTCTCATGCTAGTTTACGATCTCACGATAACAAGGTGCGCGCGCAATTCCCTAATATAAACCTACCTGATAACGCCGAACGTCCAAGATCAATTCATGAGCCTACCTAAGAGTTTTATATCGGTATTTCCTTTTTACACGTTTAATTAAATTAAGCGAGTGACGTAGCCATAGCCATACCTACTAAGATAACAGATTCAATTAAGCTAACCTAATCATAAAGACGTGACTGATTAATGGATGAAACAGGTTCGGAAGCTCTCGGTCGACCGAATAGGGACACTCGGTCGACCGAGTGACACCTCTCGGTCACCCGAGTGCTTAACTCCCAGTTACATCCCGAATATATTTCTCGGCGTTTCTCATACGAATCGGATTATATAGTGAATCATCGTGGACATCATATAAATTAGTCTAAATGAACGTAAATTAAACACGCAGATTCATCCATAGATATTAGGTAGAGGGCGTAGGGTATGAGATCCTCATAGACAAGGTATCATCACTGCCCTAACGTCATAGCCTAGATCTACATCATCTAGATATGAATAACTACTCAAACAATCAAAGCATAATTGGGAAATTGATTACTAAAAGAAAATAAGAAGAAGAACTAGGGCTTACATGATTGCACCTCACCTCCTTCTCAAGCCTAATGAATCCTTATTTGCTTATTTGTATATATGAATTGATATTGGTGAATGCATAATAAAAATACAAAGGACTTTTGTTTATATAGAGCCTCAACCGACATAGAAAACCGACTTAAATGCCGACACTCATCGAACCCTAACCGCCTCAAACAATGTGCCGAACTTCTTCCGGACTACAGCCCACTCGTCGACCGAATGCATAGGCTCGGTCGACCGAGCCTTATATGCTTCGGGCTTTCTTCTTCTTTTATGCCTTGGGCTTTCTAAACTTGTCTCATGATCCATTAAAGCTTCTCCGAAGTCCATCCTTGTGCTCCAAAATGAGTTACTACAAATATAGCATGAAATACAATCAGAACATCAAATAATATAATAAAACCTCCTAATACATAATAACGAATCGTAATTCTCGGCATATGCAAATTAAGCGTATTACGACTTATTATTGCTCTATTATAGCTCCTTTAAACTAGAATCGGGATAAAGATCATAGAATAACGGGCACAAAATGACCGTTATCAACTACCCCCCACTTAGCCTTTGATCGTCCCGATCAAAATATCAATAAGTCATTCCCATAAACCGCTTTCCCGTGGTCACAAGGATGCTAACACAAGAAACTCGAATCAACTCATACCTCTATGCTCATCACTATCCATTATCCACTATTCATCTTGAATCGATGTGTTGTGTGCATGTGCATTGTGTTTTAAATATTCGTAGCAAGATTAGAGTTTATGCAAACTTTGTAGTCTTAACCTACAAACTTTAGTATTCCCACTTCTTAAGCCTTTTAATTGTTGAAGCACTAGAATAATAAGCAAGAGCGTATCTGATGTGATTCCGGTTGGAACCAGATCTGATGTTTTGCCCAGGAAGTAACTAAGGGGAACAATGACGAGCCAATGATCCTAGACCTAGTAATCCAACTAAATCGTAGGCAGAGAACGCCCAACAAATGCTCACAATGCTGGTAAATCCTCAAAGGGGTGAACTTTCTACGACAAAGAAAATTCTCACTCGCAAGTGATTTTCAAGCCTTATGACTTGGTTGAGTAAAACTCAATAATTTGATTTCTCATAAAATAATTGTCTACTGAATGAAAAGCTAGTGTTTGCCTTATATAGGCTTACAACCAAAAGAACTAGAAAGACAAAAGCAATGTGGGAGAAAATCCCACTAGAAAATGCGCCCACCTCCTATCGGCGAAAGCGAAATGTTCTATTGGCTAATAAATAACAAATAAATAAAGTCTTTGAAAATCCAATATAAAATAAAACCAACTCCTAATTAATTAAATAATATTCATAAATAGCACGAATGATGTATCCTCCGAGCATGAACCGGATCACATCATTCCCTCCCGGTTCGAAAGGATTCGTCCTCGAATCAATAGGACATCGTAAAATTGAGCTGCAACACACACCATTCTTGAACAACCCGCAAAAATCAGCAATGATATACCGGGATCAAATAACGTGCGATTACACAACTTCAAATGAAGGGCACGCTGATATCCTGATCCACGCGTCACTAAAGCAACGTGAAAAGTGTACATCGGGTTGATATAAATGTCGATGACGTTCGAGTGGTCAAACATATTCATAACAACTCAATGTTGGATAATCATCAACACGCCGCAAAGAAAAAGGATCATGAAAAGTGTGCTCTGGTTTGCCACTAATGTGATCACGATCAAGATAAATCAAAGGCGAGATACGGGCTGCATTGGATGTATCTAACAACCCGGTGTCCGCTTCATTTGGCGTATCATCATGTACCTGCAAAGAAGATGCAACAAAGTGGAACAAGAATTGAGTAACACTGCAGCCTTCTTGTGCCTCATTCAAAATCAACTCCTCGTGTTCTTCTTCAACAATAGACTCCTCGAGACATCTCTACTTTCTCACCCACTAATTCAGGTTCATTCACCGCCACCACTCTCACCTTCCTTCTTGTTCAACTCATCCTCACGAGTACTCACAACCTCCTCGGTTTTCTCTTCAATCAATTCTTTGTCTTGTTCTGATGCAAGTTTCAAACGATCGTTTTCCTCCATTACATGCCCTGCAAAGTTTTTAGCGAACCGAACCTTATCTTTGTGAGCCTCGTTAGGGGATAACGCAACGAGCGTAAGCTTTTTACCCTTATGGCGCAAGGTGTAGTTATTTGCATACCCATCATAAGTAACTCTTCTATCAAACTTCCAAGGTCTTCCAAGTAATAGATGGCTGATGTGCATGGGGACTACATCACATAAAACTACACCATCGAGTTTACCAAGATTGAAGGAGATTAAGGCCTGTTGGGTAACCCGCATTTCACCAACATCATTCAGCCATGTCAACGATATACGGTTGAGGATGGGGTATAGTAGAATGGATAATTTACTAATCACATACGCATTAACTAAGTTAGCACAACAATCAGTTCAATAATCATAGAGCATAGCCTTTCACCAATCCAACAACGTGTCTGAAAAAAATCGCTTTCAACATCACCTTGCACACTATTATCTCTTTCTGTCATTGTCTCAAAGAAAAGACCTCACAAACTCATGTGTTTGCACTCCCTCTTTCTAGGTCGTATAAAACACCCTTGTCAAACGAACTAAAAGCAAGCGAAAGTAAACAACAATCAAAACCGACTCTCTGGAGACGGTACACTAGGTTTTCAGACCGAGAATAGGTTGAAAGGTATGGGGATGAGTGGAATAATGGGTGAAAAGTTTCTAAATGCGATTATTAAAGACAAGAAAGGAAATGACTCAAAAGACGGAATGAATTCGACGATCGCAAAATTTGACGGGTGTGAAAATTTTCACACCCAGTGTGGAACTCACGTATTTAATGACCAAACTAAGACGAATCTGCCAAAACTCAAAATACGAAAGTTGTAGAACAGAGAGTTTTCTAAATGATGTCAAAATTTCAGATTTTTCGGAGGTCTAAAAGTGGCTCAAACAATCATTTTTCAGAAACTGGTGCAATCTGTCATAAATTTCCAGAATGATAGCAGTGATTTAAGGTGCCGATTGTGACCAAATTAGAACGAATTTGGAAAAACTCAAAAGATAAAGGTTGTAGATCGGATAATTTCCTATAATATCACCAAGTTTCGGGTGATTCAGAATCGGATAGACCACAAAAATCGAATTCAAACGATGATTAACAGGTGCAGTTTTTCTGGGCAGATCGTTTGTATTGATCGGCAGTTTTAGACAAGGTATGTGTCGAATCTGGATTGGGTACAAAGACAAAAAGTGTACATCGAGATGTGTTGGAGATGTGGTAAAACTTTTAGAATTTTTGGAGGGTTTTGGTTAGGGATCGAACTGATACAAAACGGGTCTGGAAAAAATTAGGTTCTTGGGATGAAGGTTTGAAGATTGCTTGTGTTCTTGGGGGGGGGGGGGGGCGACCGAAAAAAAGAACAAGAAGAACGATTTTTTTTTTTTTGGAATAAAGGAAGACAAAAATAAAAGGGATATTTGCTCACCGAAGTTGCTGAGCTCTGCTACCAACTGATGTGATTCCGGTTGGAACCAGATCGATGTTTTGCCCAGAAGTAACTAAGGGGAACAATGACGAGCCAATGATCCTAGACCTAGTAATCCAACTAAATCGTAGGCGAGAACGCCCAACAAATGCTCACAATGCTTGGGTAAATCCTCAAAGGGTGAACTTTCTACGACAAAGAAAATTCTCACTCGCAAGTGATTTTCAAGCCTTATGACTTGGTTGAGTAAAACTCAATAATTTGATTTCTCATAAAATAATTGTCTACTGAATGAAAAGCTAGTGTTTGCCTTATATAGGCTTACAACCAAAAGAACTAGAAAGACAAAAGCAATGTGGGAGAAAATCCCACTAGAAAATGCGCCCACCTCCTATTGGCCAGAAACGAAATGTTCCTATTGGCTAATAAATAACAAATAAATAAAGTGCTGAAAATCCAATATAAAATAAAACCAACTCCTAATTAATTAAATAATATTCATAAATAGCACGAATGATGTATCCTCCGAGCATGAACCGGATCACATCAGTATCTATAGGGTTTTTGGACTTGGAGACCGAGTACTACTCAAAGCCTCTTAAAGAGTTGAATATTCTTTTCATATCTTCATATTTTTCAGACACTATCAATCTCAAGAAGGAAAACTTTTTAGAGCATCCCCCTATCTTAGATCAAACATAGCATCGAATATTACCACAAGCGCGAGGCTACTTTGGTAACTTACTACAAGTCCAGTGTTTTAACATTATCAAACACAGGTACATCTCAAGCCTATTACTCAGCTTTTGTGGCTAGGATTTTAGGAACACATCAGACGATAAATTTGACACTAGGTAAGCATAACCAATTATCTATGCAATGTACACATATTTTTTTTCATTTTTATAATAAGCGTGGTACAACTCGATTCATTTATCGAACAAACTGAATAATAAACAACTACTCTTAACGGATAATATGAATATCATTAAGTTTACTAATCAATAAATCGCAGAAGCATAAAGTGATCATGTACTCATGAAATATGGCTTATTTCTTATTAGATATAATTATCAGGAACTCACCAAGGTAAATGTGATTCTAAGTTTAAAAGTTTTAATTTTTTTTACTCCTTTTATTTATTATTTGATATATGGGAGTATATGGAAGCTTATTTGAGCTAAGTGACTTGTACCCCCCACTTAAACCATGCATTGTCCCCAATGTATAAAAATCGAAAGAACAAACTCAGAAAAGGAACTTAGCTCGGATAAGCGTGGAAGTTGAACAAGTCTTGGGAATTCGGCAAAGTGTAACAGCATTGGCATTGGCATTAGCGAGGCGGAAGAATAATCGCCGCAACATGCATCTTAAACAAAGCTCAAATTAAATTACTGGATTAGTCCAATCAGTAATAATCAGAAAAAGGGACCGTAAAAGGGAAAACAATTTCTTTAAACATTTTTAAGTCCATAAATTAATGATTACATTTCAATACATTTCAGCAATTCCAAAACATCACATGAGTTCGAATTTAGGAAGCAGTGAAACCTGCTCTATATAACACGACACACTAGTAGAATTGAGTCAAAATAAAAACTCGTTAATTATAGGAATAGCAAACACGCAAATAAAAAGACTTAATCCCAAAATCCTGGATTGAATGGTGCTAGTTGCAAATTGTTCGGGCCGGCTTCGTCAGCATCATCCTCGGGTTCCCCTTCTTGTTCTTGATCGTGACCGTGAACGATAGGCGGTGCGACAGAACTTAAAGATAGGATAGGCATTGGCCCCACATAGGAATCGCCGCCTAACACTGGGCACTCGGCTCCCTCACGAATGTAGTGATCATGAACCAAAGGTAAGGTATGCCGAGGCTTGAGAGCATCGTCTGTCATTTCCTTGCGTATCAACGCCCCACATTCACGGGCCATCCCATGTATAACCAATAAAGCGAGTGGCATGGGTATAGTAGACCGTAGATACATGCTTAGCCGGAAAGATATTAGAACGGATAAGCCGATGAAGGCATTTATCCTCCCATCTCCTCGAAATCGGTTCCGCAAATGTGCGGGCAACCTCCCCTATAGTCCATTCTACCCCAAGATAGGCACCAACTTCCTCCAACCAAGCGTCGGACCCGTCAAATGTCGCCATATACTCCGGCCCGTCCTCCGAGATATCCAGACCAAAATAAGCATTAAACGTACCCGGAGAAATTACAATCGGTTGGCCACGAATAGTAACAATATTGGTGTCGGGATGTACGCGTAAATAAGCATAAAATTCCTTACCCAATTGACGTTGACTCGGCGGGGTGCTACGACATCGCGCCATTGATAACGTTCCACCAATTCCAAAAGCTCATCTCCACGATTATCCAAATCCAAATCCTCGAGCTCGATGTACGGGGGCATTAACGAAATGATTAATAAATGAAGAATATACCTCCGCTCACGAATTGTGGTACCCCCGTTGATTAATGGTATGTTGCCTTCAATGACACAAAACCGAGCGGCTCAGTCTTCTTGGTGGCATCCTGATAGATAAACAGCACAGCAGCGGACGGCGGCAGAAGATAGACTCTCGGTCGACCGAGAGTAATCACTCGGTTGACCGAGTGTGGAGTTTCGACAGAACGCTTTTACGCTCTCAGATTCTCCCAGTGACTGAATCTATCGATCAGAAAAACGTTTCGACAGGATTTTCAAAGTGAGTGAAAATGGTGAAACGGATGAAGATTATCAAAATATTTCCATTTGATTTCTACAGAGGTTTGGGGAAGAGGTAGATGAAGAATTTGGATAAAGAAGATGGAGAAAAGGATGAAGAAAATGGAGGAGAGAATGAATGGGTTAAATAGAAAAATGGAATTTGAAAGGTGGAATGTGATTGGTGGATAAAAATGGTTGGGGATTGATGAGGTGTAAAGGTGGAATTTGAAAATTTGAATTGAAAGAATAAAGAAATTGGGAAGAGGAAAAGTTAAATGGTTGGGAAGAGGGTAAGGTGAATGGGGATATGTAGAAATTAATGGTGTTGACCATTTAATCTTTTTGACACACCGTAAATTAACTACAACATATAACCATGCCAAAATTATTATTTCACTTTTGCAATTCCTACCGCAAATTTTTTTTCTAACCGACAAGTTGTCTCAAGCACAAAAGCAATCACATTCTTATCATAAATAAATCAAACAATCTGGTCTAAGCATTTGTAAAATAACGCTTTTCTATTTCCTTAATCAACAATTTCTTACAAAGACTCAGTTACTACACTCCATTTCACGTAAAAACGATTCGAATAAAAAAATTATTTTGCACATCCTTAACTCAGCAGTCGTCGGAACAAGGCAAAATAGAAAAAAACTTCTTATCGTTTCACGCTACTTTTATTTTTTAAAATAAAATAACGAAGAATAGAAATAGTTCTACAGTTTAAGTCGGTAGCTCGACTTTCCATAAATCATCACTTCCTACGAACTTCTCTTGGCTTGCCAGGTTTTCACCCGGTTAGCCTTTACCGAAAATGTCTTGCTGTCCTTTTGCACGAGTGCCTTTCCGTGAGATATGAGTCCAACGAAAAGACAGTCGAACTGTCCATCCAAGCAAGCTCCAACTTTCGTGATTGTTTCAGAAGTAGATGAGCTCTCTTTAGCTCGAACTCGACGAGTTCGTTTCTTTGTTTGCTTCCTTCTATTCTTGGGTCTGGAGAAAGGCAGGCCTTCAGGATTATGATTTTCTAGAACAGGCGTGCTCGGCGGCTTTCTCACGACTCGAATCGTAAGTGGTCTCATCTCTTTCTTCTATCTTGTCATCAACACTTTTTCGAGTCCGGAGTAATATCTGGTTTGAACTACCAACTCCTATAACATTCACGCTCACCGAGTAGTGGAAATCAATTCCTCGTCCCATAGGTCTCGGAACCTTTAGCATCGAAAAATGTGATCTCACGCTGGATATACGAATTAGGGCTCTAAGTATTGATAAAGGCTATCCTTAAAATGATCGGGCGGTGAGGGTGCTCATCTATATCCATAACAACTATATCTATCTTAAACTCGAAATGTCCTATGCCAATGATCATATTATACATATTTCCGGGACATGATTTTTCCGGTCCAATCCATGAATCTAACTTGCAACGGAGTATTCGTGGGAGTAAGGATTAGATTTCTATCACAAAGACTCTTCGGGAAAATGTTCGGACTTTGTTTTAAATCTATCAAAGCCAACCCTAGGTATGTTCCTTCTAAGGTAACCTCTACCATAAATGCTCCTGGGTCATCTAGTTTCGGCATCAACCGAGCTTCATTCTCAATATCTTGCCGCATCTCTCAGGACATATGACTATAGGGGCGATTTAGGTCTATGCTAACCTCGTAATCGATTCTATATCCGACATGTGATGCATGTAGTCATATCCTCAGTCCGAATCAAGAAATCTCTTGAGATTTAACTTGGACATACCTCTGTATATGTAAGCATCTTTAGACTCTTTTGACTTCTTGGCTTCGTGAATTCTTGCCTTCATCTTTGCTATTCTCTCCTTGAGTTTAGGTGTCAACGGCTTTCTAGGTGTGTTTTTGGTTCTTAGCACCATGACTTCTTCTCCTTGAACCTCAGAAGACCGATGTGATGACATTTTGCTAAACAGTTCGCTTGAGTGATTCCCTCTGATTAACTGCATCATAAGAAAAACAACAAACGGTTATTGAACTAACAGGCAGTATGATTACTCATATTGCTGCTAGGCTTATAACCTACTAACATAATCACAGGGGGAAAACAACTATCAGAATATATAAAGCAAATAATGGGCTCAATCGACCGAGCCTTTTTTTTTAATTTTATTTTATTTTATTTTAAAGAAAACAAATAAACGAAATAATTAAGTAGATTATTTAAGCAATTGGACCATTGATTCCCCGGCAACGGCGCCAAAAACTTGATTGCGGTCAAGTTAAATTATTAACTCGATGCCTAAATAACCACTAGCAAGTGAACTAGGTTCAATCGCAGTATAGCTAGATAGAGTCGAGGTCAATCCCACAGAGAATCAATTTGTGGATCCTGACTTAAATAGTCAACCTATTTATTTCGTTTGACAAAGACGGTCTACGACCAACATAGAATACGAGAAAAGAAAGACACACTCAAACATATAAACAAATAACATGTAAACAAATAACGTAATCAACTGCCCAATTATAACCGTAATCATTCGGATCTAGACAATTTATATAACAACAAGACTCACCAACTAATAATCCGTTCATATCTATTTATATTGGCTACGGGAGTCATCCCCAAAACTTGATGTAGCACCGGTGAGTCACTAGATCACCGTGGTATTGTTACGTGACTTCGCGCCTTTTGGTGCCTCCATCTCATATAACTCACACGCTACGACTCTAAGGATGCCGATATTAACCGTACACCTCGTCCAGGCAACATTCCTATGTTTAGGCGTACTTCCTAAATGATCACTCAAACTCTCGTCCAACTAACAATTACCAAGTTATAGTCTCATGCTAGTTTACGATCTACGATAACAAGGTGCGCGCAATTCCTAATATAAACCTACCTGAATAACGCCGAACGTCCGAAGATCAATTCATGAGCCTACCTAAGAGTTTTATATCGGTATTTCCTTCTTACACGTTTTAATTAAATCAAGCGAGTGACGTAGCCATAGCCATACCTACTAAGATAACAGATTCAATTAAGCTAACCTAATCATAAAGACGTGGTGATTAACGGATGAAACAGTTCGAAGCTCTCGGTCGACCGAATAGGGACACTCGGTCGATCGAGTGACACCTCTCGGTCACCCGAGTGCTTAACTCCCAGTTACATCCCGAATATATTTCTCGGCGTTTCTCATACGAATCGGATTATATAGTGAATCATCGTGACATCATATAAATTAGTCTAAATGCATGTAAATTAAACACGCAGATTCATCCATAGATATTAGGTAGAGGGCGTAGGTATGAGATCCTCATGTAGACAAGATATCATCAACGCCTAACGTCATAGCCTAGATCTACATCATCTAGATATGAATAACTACTCAAACAATCAAAGCATAATTGGGAAATTGATTACTAAAAGAAAATAAGAAGAAGAACTAGGGCTTACATGATTGCACCCTCAGCTCCTTCTCAAGCCTAATGAATCCTTATTTGCTTATTTGTATATATGAATTGATATTGGTGAATGCATAATAAAAATACAAAGGACTTGCGTTTATATAGAGCCTCAAATGACATAGAAAACCGACTTAAATGCCGACACTCATCAACCCTAACCGCCTCAAACACTCGTGCCGAACTTCTTCGGACTACAGCCCACTGGAGTCGACCGAATGCATAGGCTCGGTCGACCGAGCCTTATATGCTTCTGGGCTTTCTTCTTCTTTTATGCCTTGGGCTTTCTGAACTTGTCTGCGATCCATTAAAGCTTCTCCGAAGTCCATCCTTGTGCTCCAAAATGAGTTACTACAAATATAGCATGAAATACAGTCTGTAACATCAAATAATATAATAAAACCTCCTAATACATAATAACGAATCGTAACTCTCGGCATATGCAAATTAAGCGTATTACGACTTATTATTGCTCTATTATAGCTCCTTTAAACTAGAATCGGGGATAAAGATCATAGAATAACGGGCACAAAATGACCGTTATCAACCGATAGGATAGATATGAATGATTTAATTTTTCTGTTGGTTTAAAAATTGTCCTAGGCCGTTATGAAGAACGTGACCTAGTTTATTTTCTGCATTTATCCCATTCCCATTGGCTTCCCCCCGTGTGCGGCGGGTGTATTTATTTTATTAGATATAATTAAATGTAACAAGAATGGAGCAGAAGATGGAGACCAAAGAAAGAAGAATAAAGATCCCATTGGAGATGGCGCATTAAAGATCCTATTCGCGGTTGCAGCTACCCTTAGATTGTGACCCGCGGTTTGTCAGTTTGTATTCGAAACCGCACCTAGGAAAAGTGTCTCAGATTTTATCTAATGAAAAACAAACAAGTAATAAAATAATCCGGTTTACCCCAAGTGCAGGGATCGTAGTATAGTAGTTACAACCGGAGTCGAATCACAGGGAATCGAGGTTGGTCTAGTTCTTAATTTCTCTAAAGTTGTCACGAAAAACAAAACAAAACAAAAAAAAAAACGAAAACAATAAAGCGGACAGAGGATCTAGAATCCAAAGCCGTGAAAGATAATTCTGAGCCAAACTAATGAAAATAATTCTATTCTAAAAAGATAATAAAATTACTAAGATGATAACAAATAAATTGAAAACGAACAAGCAATGATCCACCGATCTCACAACCCTCAACTTCCTCTCTAGATTGTTTAGTGAAGATTTAATGAAGATTGTGGCTCACCTATCAAAAGTATGAATTTCTAATCTCTTAGATAATTCGCCTATTAATCTCTCATCTCTCGATCTTAAAGATTAACGCTTTCATAACAAAGGTGTAAGATTTCTCAATCTAGCAACCTAGAAATTAACCTAACAACTCTCGTTATTTTTAGGTTAAAAATCTAATCTTTACTACGGTGATCTAAGTCTAACAACGATTCACATCAAACGTTAAACATTAAATCGCAACCATCTCTCGATTTAAATTGCATAACAATATGAACATAATAAAGAAACAAACTTTGAATTAAAACTCACAAACAATCCCAAAGAAGAAATCAATATGTTGCAGAAACGGTTTCACATGCTTGCTCGAACTGGCCTCAGCCTCTCATCTCCAGCGTGCAGAATAAAATAAAAAAAACCAAAAATAAAAAAATAAAAAAAATGGCTCGGTCGACCGAGTGAAGCCTCCTAGGTTTCTGGCCGCAGCTTGTGGTTCAGGATCAGTTGTTGTTTCTGTTCTGCTGAATGACTCCTTTATATAGTTGCTTTGGCCGACTTAGGGTATAATTGGTAGAAAGTCTAAACCCTAATAAATAAAAATAAAGATAATTCCAAGTCTATCCTTTTTATTCTCCTGGACGCCCGTTTAAGGTAGCTGGACGCCCGTCCAACTACTTTAAATCTTCGAGTCGGGCCGAGTTATATCAGACGCCCGTCCTATATGTTTTGGAATTCTCGTTCAACAAAAAGTTGTCTTCCCTGAATCGAATTTCTTTCGTGGACGCCCGTCCTCTTCCTCAGACGCCCGTCCTGATGGACGGAGTGGCAAACGCACGTCTAGATTGCTTGATATCTTTATTCCAAGTTCCACTTGCATCTTCCTCCTTTCCATTTAAACTCCGTTCACGACATGTTCGTGGACCTACAAAACCATGAAAACGTGCAAAGTGTAAAACCACACATAATTATCAATAAGACCACGAAATTAGCTCAACTTTGCAATTAGATCATTTCCATACGCATTCTTTCAATAAATCATTTAAACACATAATTTTCTATAAAAAGTAATGAAACACAAGGAAATTGCTACGAAATAAAGTCGTATAAACCGTAAAAATCACCGTTAACAAAAAGTCCATGATCATACCGGTTATTTTACGCATTTATTTATTTTGTGCTTGTATTTATTTTATATGATACGATAGATGCATGACTAGGCACGATCTAGATAAATGTGTAGGATACATATCTATAGAGATAGATATAATTGATGAGACCGAAATTAAAATTAATTAAGTGAATTAATTTACATAAATACTTCCACAACAAAAATCAAGTCGAAATATTGTCTCCTAATATTATAACGACGGTGAAGAGCTTGTGTTCGGATCCAACTGATCGACCACCGCCGGGAGTTGACCTACCTCGGGTATATCGTCGTTATTGAGATATGATCGTATGAGATCTCGTGAATATTGGGTTATGACTTGACTAGAGTCTTTCAGTGATTGGCCACCGTCAAGGCCGTCTGACTTTAGAGACAAGGGGTTGACTAACACATAGTGATGTGTTTCGCCAAAGAGTTGACTAGTCAACCACTGAGAATCACATAGAGATGTGAATGGTAAAGGTGTTACCTACCTTTCGAAATTATCTTGGTTGATCGACCACCGCCGGGAATCGAGGTAACTAGATTGGATCTCAGCCACTAAAGAATTTTGGAAAATTCTTGAATGTCAATTGGGAGTAGTTGACTAGTAGGAGCAAAATCATAAACAAAAGACCATTTTTGATTTTGCGTGTATAAACAACAACACTCTTTTATTTTCATTTTTATGTTGTAGTTTTAGCAAACTTTATATTTATGTTTTTTTCTCGATTAGTAAAACCAAACTATGACTGTTACCTTTTGAGAAACGTTCTCAAAGATGGTTAAGTAATTTTAATCCTTTTAAAATAAGCAATGACACGAGCAATCCCGTTATAGTAGTTAGAGACAATGAGACTACATATTTAATGCAGTGCTCCAAGACTTTAATTATTAATGAAAACGGAAGCTCATGGCATTGGATACAATCCAATATGATCATTCAGTCATATGATGACAATTAATTCAAACGTTGGATAAGAATGACCACTCTAATTTTGGAAAGGTTGTTTTCAAAATTATAAGATTTAAGTATCGACTTAATTCTACCATTGTTTAAAGGTTAATTAAATAGTTAATGTTTTAAATACGATTTAAAAGGTTAAATAAACTATTTAATAAACTTTAGATTTTCTTTATGAAAGGAAATAGCTCTTGTGATCTTTCTTAAGTCTTATGAAGACTACAATAAGAAACATTTTCAAGCGCTTAAAGGATTGAGAAGGAAAGTTAGGGCGTATGCTTAAATAGAGAACTTATTGAAGTTTCTATTCTAGGCAAGTGAGTTGAGATAAACCTATCTAAGTTTAAGTCAACTCTTAGATATATGATATCTTGTGAGTGTGATTAAATTAGAAAGATTAAATGCAATTATGGAAGGTGAAGCAAACGTTATAACACTTACCATATTCTGGATCTAGTAAACTGATAAGGGAACTAAATAAAGGTTATTATGTTCCGGTTCTTATGAAGAATATGTTTTCAGTTATTTAGTAGACATATTCAATTGTAAAGAATAAATGTTATTCTGATAAAGTTGGAAGGTCACTGAATCTAACATACTAGATTGTTGTCACTATATAGTTGATACATGTGATGAGATCTCAACTAAATATTTGTGTGGCTGTTATCCTTAATATTTGTGGTTGTTCTAGACATAGTCTCTCTGGAAGGGAAGCGTGTAATTAAACGTCATTCTGATGATGTTGAACCATATGATTATGAATCATGTGGGTAATACGTATCTTATCTAAAGATGACTGAAATACCCTTTTATGAAAAGGTTATAAAATCTAGAAAGTTGTCCAAAGCCTAAACATATCGATGTTTGTTGGCTTATGACAATTAATGCCACAAATAATTGTTTGTTAATCTCTATGACTATTTTTAGAAATAGTTGAATGTACTTATTGAAGTACAACAATTCGGAAAGCCTGAAAAGTTCAAGCTAGTACGAGTATGAGATTGATGAGCTACTTAGGAATTAGTCTTCAATTGGATTGAAGTAATTAATACCTGAAGGGTGTTTCCGAAGTTGTCTGAAATAGAATCAGATTCTCCCTTGAAGGATACCGTCTTTGGGATACGCATTTAGATTGTGTTCCTAAAATGGAAACAACACTTTATATGATAAAGGTATGACGCAAGCCATGTGAAGCATCCCCTACCCGCTTCGGGATAGTGCCCTTATACTTAACCGAGTTCCAAAGAATAAAGGTTGAATAAATTCCATATTAGATATGGAAGATGACAATGTCGAATCTATCTTAACCGATGATTTGAAGTTGTCATAGGCAAAGTCAGAAAAGCTTGGAGCCTAGTACGACATATGCAACTTTGTGGAATGTCTTAGCTAGCACGCTGGATATTATTTACTTATCCGCGGAGCAAAATGTTTGTCTCCAAACATGCTGTCTTCTTGTTACGGATTTATCTAACGAAACAAACAAGTAATAAAATTTATAAATCCGGTATTCCCCAAGTGTAGGGATCGTAGTATAACGATTAATACCGGAGTCGATCTCAGGGAATCGGGTATCTAGTTCATTAATTTTCCTAAGGTTGTTACTACGAAAACGAAACTAAAAGCGAAAAGTAAATCGGATGAGGAGGATTGTCACCCAAAGCCGGGAAGGATAAAAGCGAAAACGAAATCTAAACTATAAAATAAACAAAGAAATAAGAAGATGATCATGGTGTTTGAACAATGAACAAACAATAATTCACCGATCCCGCAACCTCAATTTCCTCTCTAAACTATCTTATGATGATTTAATTCAAGTTGTGGTTCACCTATCAAAAGTATGAATTCTACTCTCGTAGATAATTCGTCTATCAATCTCATCATCTCTCGATCTATAGAGGTTGACGCTCTCAAAACAAGGTGTAAGATCTCTCAATCTAGCAACCTAGATATTCAACCTATCAACTCTCGTTATGTCAAGGTTAAAAATCCCATCTTTCCTATGGTGATCTAAGGTTTACACCGACTCTCGTCATACGGTAAACATCAATAACAATTCATCTTTCGATATCGATTGCATAACAAATAATCAAAGAAAAGATAACAACTTCAATTAAAATCACAACATAAACTCAGTTGGAAATAGAAAAACTGATGGAAAAGATTCAAATCGTTTGAACGTGTTCAAATTTCAAGCATTGAGCATAAAACGCAAAGAAAAAACAGAAAGCAAGAAAAATGCAACCCCAAATTCCTCCCTAAAGCCGGGTCAGGCCGCTAGGTTTTTCTCCTAATGATTGTGTATCAATAGGTCTCAATAATGTCTGCTTAGGGTTAAGAAACGCGCTGTATTTATAGAGTTTTAAGTCGGTCGCTGCTTATTTGAAGTCGGCGCTGGGCGCCCGCTTGACCTTGTGGGCGCGCCGTCCACTTTTCTTGGACGGAGGTCGAACGCCGCTTTGACCGAGTCTCAACATCTGTATCAATTTTGGCTCCTGGACGCTGGGTTTAGAATTCGAACGCCGATTCGAGTCTTGACGCTAGTTTAGCCATGTTGGGCGCTTCGTTTGGAGTGAATCGAGTTGACGAACGTCTGGCATGCTAGACATGGATTCCTTCATCTTTATCCTTTATTCTCATCTCTATCTCTTCCTTTCCTCATATAAATCCGAATGGAGCCTCTTCTATTCCTCTTCTTAGTCGAAAATATGTATCTACATCACATCCATAACATCGCAAAAAAGCGTAGTAATATCCAAATAATCATAAATTCAACAAATAAGCACATAAACTAACTAGTTTTGCAATTTACCCGTTAAAAATACCGTTTGCTCAATATTTCAATATAAAGCTCTATTTCTATGCAAATCATATAAATATGGGGAAAATCATTACAAAATATAACCTTATAAATCGCATAAAATCACCCTTAACAACTCCCCCACACTTATCTTTTGCTCGTCCCGAGTAAAACAAAACAAAATCAAGGCTCGGGAAAAATATAGACACCTCAACCCATATAACGTACATTCAATAAATTAGAAGTTCACCCACGTGTGTGTGCATAGCCATAATAAATTTCCACTAAATCCACACTTGAATTGATTCAAGCAAAACTAGCTAATACCCCCTTCAAACTAGCAATGAGTGACACTTATAAGATGCACCCTACAAAACGTGACATATCCCGAAAAATATGATAGAACACATTTAGGCCCTTTCTGAAATACTCAGAGGATAATCCCTACAGCATATCTATCAGTTTATACTGGGGATAAGATAGACGATAACTAAGTCTTATACTCATTCATTCAATTCATACCAACATCCTTATACAAGTTGATTTAACTATTTTCACATTTAAACGCACATCAGAATGAGCTATTGGCCTCATAGCAGAATAGGATATTCGAGATATACCCTACCTTACTCCAATCATAAGGCAGCTTTTTCTGACTGTCGTGAGCTTTTAGTCATCATAGTGGTATAGGACATACGTGGTATACCCTATCGCACTCAAATCATCGACCAGCTTCCGACACACACATTTTATTCATATTTTTCAACTTTTTCATTTGACATTAAGTTACGTGTTACTTATCACATTCAAACTTTCAGATATTCACAGTATAACATACTCGGAACTAAATACAAACTATCATAAATCTCAAGATATATACGTAGCACTAAGCACATGACTTATAAGAAAATCAAAAATCACTAATCCAAAACGGGGTATAGCTTTATAAAATAGCTCATCGTCACTATGGCTCGTGAAAAATAAAATCTTGGTGAAACAACTAATTCACTAAAAATATGGTATATAGCATCAATGACTATAACAAACCGAACAAAAACGTATTGCCTACTCGGGACAAAACAAAAATTTCAAAATTTTACTCATTTTGCATAGAAACATCATGTATTAAGCAAATGGTAGATACAAATCGACTCATTCCCTCCCACACTTAAACTACAACATGCCCTCATGTTGTGCAAAATAAAAGAAAAGAGAACTTAGTGATTGTCTTCCGAAAGGAGCAACTCGAATGATGCGCATCACCCAGAATGCTCGAGGATATCGGTAGATTGTGGACCATCCACCAGAAAACTGACTTCATCTAAAAGCTCACAATTGCTAACGCAAAGATCCTGCACACTTGACAAACAAGGAAATATCTCGGGGACAAGGGGGAATAGAACATACAGAGCACAAAATAGAATCGCTTCAGATGGAAAAATCAAACAGGGAAAGTCCAGAACATCTAAGCGTCTAAATATGGAAGTTTGATATAAGCACAAAAAGAAATAATAGCTCAGATGGAAAGATCAACACTTAAACTCAGGACATCTAAGAATAAAGCCACAGAAGCTTGTAGAATAATATAGACCACATGTGCAAACAGAAACATCAAACTCCAACTAATAATGATAGAGGATTATACACGGAAAAGAAGTCAGAAAGATTTTCCAGATTTAGCTCATGTAAAGATGGAACATATACATGGAACATTACAAAAGAGTAGGGCTAGATGCAACTACATGAAAATATATTACAATGCAATCTACATGATATACAATAATAAAATAATGATGCCATATGGAAAACCAACAGTCACCATCATGGGAAAAAAATGAGGTAGTATTACGGAAACCGACAGTTAACTACACTCAAGAGAAATAAAAACAAAAACAATGCAACTAGATGATATGCATCTAAATGATATGCATCTATATGATATGCAAAAATAAAAGAAAATAAAAAGAAAGAAAACTAGCCCACTCATTTGCAACACGACATGTATAAAATAAACGTCTACCAAATAATGACAGGTTACGATAAACGACAGTACTGTTCATTACAAGCATTGTAGACGCGCCTTAAGACTTATCAAAGGTGATAGCATTATGGAAAACCAACAGTTAACTATACTAAACAGATATAACTCATAAGACTGGAATGGTAGCATACGGAAACCGACAGTAGCTACCCATATAAGTTACATAAACATCAAGGAAGCACATAAGTCTCAAGGCTCACAAGATTCATCATAACGATATGTAGCATACGGAAACCGACATTAGCTACTAAATAACAATAAGAACAGTTATAGCGTACGAGAACCGACAGTAACTATAACATGCCTAGATGAATCATGTATAAGAAATAAAATCAATTATTTAACATGGATTCGTAGATGGAAAAATGTAAACATGTAAGTTCAGAACATCTACGTAAAAGAAATTAGCCACAGAAGCTCATGTGAAAGTATCCATATCAAGTAAAGCATTAAAAATCAAGTTCTATTCACTAGAAGCTGACACACTGGACGGACGTTTAGTCAAGACCCAGACGGACGTTTAAAGCATATTCAGGGCAGACGGACGTTCACTTACTATGGACGCCCGTCGACTCAAAGTAAAACAAAGCAGCACTCGATTGATACCAGAAAACAACAGCAACCCTAAAATCATAACCTAATACCGTATCATTAAAAACAGAAACCCTAGTGTTTATTAAAAACGAGAACAAAACTATGAAACCTAAATTCACATTTCATAAATTGAGTAAAAAACTTTTTGCACATTCTTAACCCAACGGTCATCGAAACATGGCAAAAATAAAAACTCTCAATTTATGTAACGCTACTTTTATTGAAAACTACCTAAAAAAAGATACGGAAACAGAAACCTTAACCTAAACTACGAAAAATTTAAAACAGAAAAACAAAAAACACTAAAAAAAAACAAGGAAAAAACGTGTTGAAATCTTCTGAGCCAAAAATGGAAGGGAAAACAGTGGATTTTGACCTCGAAAACGGCACTGAACAGCCTACGGCGGTTCATCACGTCGTCGGCGTCGGAACGAGCTTTCCGAATTGGGGTCCTGCGCGCCAAACGGACACTCGAGCCGAAAGTTACGGCCAAAATACTAACGAGTGCTAAAACGATCCCTTTTATCCAAAAATTTGACCGTGAAAAACGTGGAGTCAGATAATTCAACCTCAGAACCCTACCTACAAAACCTACCTACGAAAAACAGAAACCCTAGTACATTTATTTAATAAGCACAAGAAAGACAAACCAAGATATCTACCTAAAACAAAAATAAATAAATAAACAAACAAGTAATAAAATTTATAAATCCGGTATTCCCCAAGTGTAGGGATCGTAGTATAGCGATTAATACCGGAGTCGATCTCAGGGAATCGGGGTATCTAGTTCATTAATTTTCCTAAGGTTGTTACTACGAAAACGAAACTAAAAACGAAAAGTAAACTGGACAGAGGATTGTCAGTCCAAAGCCAGGAAGGATAAAAGCGAAAACGAAATCTAAACTATAAAATAAACAGTAAATAAGAAGATGATCATGGTGTTTGAACAATGAACAAACAATAATCCACCGATCCCGCAACCCTCAATTTCCTCACTAAACTATCTTATGATGATTTAATTCAAGTTGTGGTTCACCTATCAAAAGTATGAATTCCTACTCTCGTAGATAATTCGTCTATCAATCTCATCATCTCTCGATCTATAGAGGTTGACGCTCTCAAAACAAGGTGTAAGATCTCTCAATCTAGAAACCTAGATATTCAACCTATCAACTCTCGTTATGTCAAGGTTAAAAATCCCATCTTACCTATGGTGATCTAAGGTTTACACCGACTCGCCATACGGTAAACATCAATAACAATTCATCTTTCGATATCGATTGCATAACAAATAATCAAAGAAAAGATAACAACTTCGAATTAAAATCACAACATAAACTCAGATTGGAAATAGAAAAACCTGATGGAAAAGATTCAAATCGTTTGAACGTGTTCAAATTTCAAGCATTGAGCATAAAACGCAGAAAGAAACAGAAAAAGCAAGAAAAATCGCAACCCCACCCTTCTCCCTAAGGGGGGCTGGGCGCGCTAGGGTTTTCTCCTAATGATTGTGTATCAATAGGTCTCAATAATGTCTGCTTTAGGTTTAAGAAACGCGTGTATTTATAGAGTTTTAAGTCGGTTTGCTTGGTCGTCGCGCTGACGCCCGTTTGACCTTGTGGGCGCCCGCCCACTTTTCTTGGACGGAGGTGAACGCCGCTTTGACCGAGTCTGAACATCTCAGTATCAATTTTGGCTCCTCGACGCTGGTTTAGAATTCTCGAACGCCAGATTCGAGTCTTGACGCTAGTTTAGCCATGTTGGACGCCTTCGTTTTGGAGTGAATCGAGTTGACGAACGTCTGGCATGCTTAGACATGGATTCCTTCATCTTTATCCTTTATTCTCATCTCTATCTCTTCCCTTCCTCATATAAATCCGAATGGAGCCTCTTCTATTCCTCTTCTTAGTCGAAAATATGTATCTACATCACATCCATAACATCGCAAAAACGTAGTAATATCCAAATAATCATAAATTCAACAAATAAGCACATAAACTAACTAGTTTTGCAATTTACCCGTTAAAAATACCGTTTGCTCAATATTTCAATATAAAGCTCTATTTCTATGCAAATCATATAAATATGGGGAAAATCATTACAAAATATAACCTTATAAATCGCATAAAATCACCCTTAACACTTCTAGTGGAAGTGTTTCTTCCAAAAGAAACAGTGGGAGTAAATTAGATCTCAAAAGAGATTGAGAACCACAAAGATATATTCAACCAAAGGAACGTGAGCAGACGCCACATATAGCGATGAGGTGTAGATCACTGCTCAGTGCACACAAAAGTTCTATAAGTCTGTGGATAACCTCAAGCCTGAAAAGGCCGGTGGTATGTTCATCTTGAAGAATGAATATCTCACGACTTATGAAAGAATGTTTGAAAGGCAAGATTGAGAGATATGGCCAGGAGCCATAATATCTGAATTAGGTTCATCAGTGACAAGCAGGTTGTGAACCTATTCTGTCTTACCTAGAGAGAATGTCCCCGTAAGGCCGAGCCCAGTTCTATTCAG
The DNA here is from genome assembly GCA_026214975.1 of Gentiana macrophylla. NCBI lineage: Eukaryota > Viridiplantae > Streptophyta > Magnoliopsida > Gentianales > Gentianaceae > Gentiana > Gentiana macrophylla. Next base: position 41,038,097 of record CM047808.1, on the reverse strand, counting down.
ATAATACTTGTTAGAACTTCGTATCATGACTATATGATAGTTTTGAAGAGGTTGGGCAAACAGCTCAATGTTCGTAGACGATAAATGATATGTAAGCCCATGAGATCCATTTGTGGACTCAAACAAGTTTCTCTAGACGATTTCTTTGTTTGACAATCAAAGGAGTTTCATTTATTCAAAAGAAGGATATGCCCATGTGCAAGATGGATAGTGGGAGTATGTTACGATTTTTGAGTAAGGTATTAAATATCTCTCTCAGGAATTGCCACCCCATGTCACAGTCAATTAATGTTTGGTAGTTCAAGGTCTTTACGAAAACACTTGGATTAGCAGTTCTTATTTTAGAGATAAGAATCTATAGTGATAGATTTAGCTGTTGTTAGATTATAGTTTACCTATATAGATGTGATGCTAAAATAGTTTAGCATAGATCGCGTAAGGAGATACTGCTAGCCGGTGTTCTCAAGGTCTATCTATGTTAGGACGTTAGTCCTAAAGATAAGGTGAAAGATGATGATGTTTATGGAAGGTTTCCTTTGCTATTGCGATAGGAACCATCATAAAAGTAATGCCAGATGTTCATAGTCCATGAAGAGTCATGAGCAAGTATGAAAATAAACCTGGTGAATGTCGAGAATATCCTTAAACAAGTTAAAGAAAGTTTCCTAGTTTATTGAAACTTGGAATTAGATAAATATAGTTATACAGACGTATATCCTGAGTCTTATGAAGGCTAGTGGGAGCTACAGTCTGGGTTTGCAGTCACTTTGATTAAGTGATACAGTGTGCTGGAAATGTTCTTAGCTATGGGTCACTGTAAATTCTACAACCAGGCCAAAACACAGTAGTGCCTTAGAGGTGCAGCGGGAGCAGTACATGAGTCTATGAGGTTCATTCCTGAACCTTGTACGGTTCTTCCACCTTTTATATATAGCTGATATAGTAAGTGGATTCATTGCATGAAGCAAGGACCAGGGTCTCGTCAGAGATTCGTGTGTGTGTTGAGGCGGTTCCTTTGACTTGATCATTTGGAACATGATATGAAGATAGTCTAAGTCCCCATAGATAGCGATCTGTTCATGGTTAGGGCTAGTTGCGAGTATTGCATGAGATTCTTGTGTTTCAACTTGGTCTTGTGTGTGCGAGTGATTGGTTTTAGGCCAAGTGGGAGATTGTTGAAATAGTGTCCTAAACCCAATCGGGTTGGACCGGATCCGACCGGGTCGGATCATTTCTGCTATTTCTTTATGTTTATACATATATAAAATGGCTTTTCTGTTGTCATATATATGTTCTTTTAAAGAACCAATTATAAATTGTTATATGATAACGTCCTTAGTATTAAACTATGATAGAGAAACCATGATAGGCGATTATGGTTGATGAGATCACTAATCACTTTAATAAGTTTGATACTTAAATGTCTCTAGGCTGATGTACTATTAAACAGGGCATTGATAGTATGAACAGGCTAGCACATATTAGATGTCTTCTGTCTTTAGGGCAGGGATAGATCTCGTCTATCGAAGTGTAGAGACACTTGGACTGTACGTGGACGTGTATTGGAGAATGTGTACGTTAGACTGACCCACTTACACGGATAAGTGTCACACAATGTGGCGGTTGTGTAATTATCCTTAAGACCGGAGTCTTCATGGCATCACGGTGTGGATTGTCATGCTTTGACACTATTGAGGTTTCCCACGGCCCACGGGCGATCATGCGGTAGTGATTGGGTATGATATTGAAGCATGCGGAGTATACATGATTGGTCGTCCGGGAATCGCGTATCCTATGATTGGGATCGAATATCCAAAATGGCCTTCTTATAAGGAATGTCTTACTCTCGTGAATCTTTGCAAAGTGGGAGTAAACGAGTTACTTCGAGAGAGCTTGATATCCAGATTATAAGATACGGTCGTTGATGTTTTGACACTCAACTAACGACCGTATGGATATTATTACAAATGATAGGATTGTAAGTTACACGGTAATCGTTTCACATGAAAGGTAGTAGTCATTGCATTTGACTCTTCCGATGATTGAGGTCACGGTGTGTTGCTTTACGCTATCCCGTGATTCTTAGGCATGAAGGGCATTTTCGTAATTTGCACTTTGTGTCTACGGCCAACATATTCGAAGCCTATCGGGTCACACACATAAGAACATCTAGCCGGATTAAAATGTGGTTATAGTTGATGACCAAATAAGGAAAGTTTATCTCGAGACTATAAAGGTTATAGTGGTAAATTAATATGGTGGTATTTATTTATTATGAATAAATTAAATACAAGATATTAATAATATTGTATTAATTAAAAGAATATTCCGGATACCAATTTATTGGCATATGGGGCGCAACTTATTGGTGTATAAGATACACTTGGATTGTGCAATTTAATTAATGGTATTACTAAATATTAATATTAATATATATATATATATATATATATATATATATAGATATATATAATATATATGTATATATATTAAATGAATTTGCGTGTGTGTGTTGTGCATTGAATGTACATGTGCACAATTTCATTAGTTGAATATATTGGTATAGATTTATATGTGTAATATATATAAGTGATATATATACACATGTGTAAATTGATTTATGATAATATAATAAAGATAGTCAATATTAGATATTGACAAAATCTTGGAAATATTCAATATAAGATATTGACAATATATTGGAATATTTAATATGAGATATTAAATTAAATGAGATAAATCAATCAATTATATTTTCCTTATTTTATTGGGAAAATGTTTTCTTCTCCTCTACTCTACTCGGGGCGCCCCAACCACTATAAATAAGAGGTGGGTGTCAAGCTCTTTTGTACAACACAATTCCAAGAACTAATAGTTCTTGTGTAAAATAGAGAGCATCCTATAGAGAGTTGGAGAGAGGGGAAAAGGGCCGGTCTAGCAACCGGAGTTTTCCAATAGCAATCCATGATGGGATTCCGGCGGGCTATTCGTGTGGACTAGCGGTAAAGGCCGAACACTTGGGCGGCTCTATGCAGAACTACTCTCCTTAGGCGGTCAAAGCGTCGATCTTTTAGATCAACCAAGGTAACCACCGTCTTTAGCTTATTTGTTTATTGCTTAAACGAAGTCGATCTTGGGTAAGAGGAAATCAAAATTTTGAATTCCGCTGCGTTCCCGCGTAGATTTCCTAACAATTACATGGCCTAACACTATTCCTTCTTGAACCATGAAATGAAATTTTTATAATTTATTACAAGGTTCGTCTGAATGCATATTTTAAGTACATTTCTAAGGGGTCTAAACATTGAGTGAAGGAATCTCCATAGACTGTGAAATCATCCATGAATATCTCGATGCACTCCTCAATCATATCTGAAAATATGCTCATCATGCATCACTGAAATGTCCCTGGTGCATTGCACAATCGAAAAGGCATGCGACGGAATGAATATGTCTTATTTGGACATGTGAAGGTCGTTTTCTCTTGGTCCTCATGGGCTATGTTGGAAATAAAATGAAGTTTTGATGATGATTCATCCTTTATTATTTGTTTTGCTTAAACCCCGTTGATGAAGTGCCATAACTAGCTGTTAGAGTGCAAAGCAAAAGATGTCTAGAAACTGAATGTATAGAATTTATTAGAGTCTGATTATTATATAGGTTATATCAGACGAGCAATGTAATAGTTAAGATTCAAAACAGAAACTGAAAGACAACCAAAATTGAAGACTGAAGAACTGAGGGATCAAACTCAGTTATTGAAGACTGAAGAACTGAGGGATCAAACTCATTTTATGAAGACTAAAGCCGAGACTATAAGGTTAGACTTCAAGTAAGTCTGTGATGGCCTGAACTGACTTTATAGATCTTGTAAAGAAGATCTAAGTTACATAAGGACAATGTAACCTAGTTAGTACAATAAGATTTTAAAAGATGTACTCTAATCTCACAAACAAAGATCAGATAAAGAGCTAGAAGTACTCAAATTATGAAGAAGAGTAAAAACTGAGTTAATGCTCCTTAACAGTAAGAACTGAAAACTAAGGAAACCCGGTTTCAACTTAGCAAGACAGCCATCAGAATGTTGAAGATCAAGCTATCTGATTTGTTGATGGACTGTCAATTTTCAGAAAGGACACTGACACTCAACGTATACATAGCAGGACCACCAACGGCTATAACAATTCAAATTTAAAACGTTGGAAAAACCCTTATAAATAGAGGACCTTGCATACATGAAAAGAGAATGAATCCTGGCAAGTTTGTATACAAGTTTTGAAGCTTAAAAGTAGAGTTCTAAGATTGAAAATCTTCAAGAAAGATAAGAATTCAGAGGGAAAGAAATCCTGCTAAGAATTGCAAGAAAGATCAAGAAATCTTCTAAGTGTTCAAGCATTCAGGAAATCATCTAGACAAGACAACACTTGAAGAAACAGAGCTCACTGTGCTAATTATATACATCAAGAAGAAGAAGCTCACACAAGTTGAATCATTCACTTGATTAAAGTCTCAACTTTGATTTTATCAAAGGTTAGACTGTGAAACACCAAGAAGGTGTGAAGGACTGTTGAGGTGCAGTCAGGAAGACTGTGTTTGTGGTGGAGATAGTGAAGAGGCAATACTACCCTTCAAGGACCTGTGGAGCCGACTTAGTGACACAACAATTCTACCTGTCAAGGACTAAGGCTCGAAGATTGTGAACCTAGGGATTAGCGAAGGACAACAGTTAATTTACTTTGTGTCTTGTAACGTTAACTCAAGAACTTAGTGAATTCCTCCAACATCACAGGAGAAGAAAGGGCTGACATGATTACACCACCTGGAATCTCTATAAACTTTGTGCTATTTACTTTGCATATTTACTTACAGTATTTCATATATGTGATTGTGATTGTTTACATTATCTAGCATTGCACAACTCAGTTTGCACCAGTAAACTGAAGGTCACACAGCATATTTCAAAGGACTTAACAATTGACATCATAAACTGATAGTAAGATCACAAAAGGCTTTAAAGTAATTCCGATGTTGTCTTAACTCCAAGTTTAACAATTGACATTTAACTCAGTTGTTGATTCAGTCACCAGACTCAATCCCAGCTCAGTTGTCTTAACTCCAAGTTTCTTAAATACCAATTTATTTTAGAAAGAAAATTTTTTAGAAGACAAGTTTATTCACACACACCTCCCCCTCTAAAATTGTCACAAGCCTTTACAAGAGACCAACAATTGGTATCGGAGCGGTTCTTCTGCTCTGAAGAGATCCCCAACTGACTTCCTACTTATGATACAAATCAAACACTTTATATTAGAAACTCGTTTTTAAAAGATTTTTCAAACTTGCATCATGGATTCACAGAAACCACATTAGAAGTTTGCTTAGTTGTTCATTTTTTAGATTTGATGGATACAAAAGTAAATTGCAGGCTCTTGTTGTTGATACACATGAGAAATTATTCGAAGTATTCAATAAAGATTCACTTATTGCATCAAGCAGCAATGATATCATACAAATAAACAGTTTTGATGAATCTCGGCTTTTTCCAATCAGTGTTGCACAGGGACTCACATAAAAAATGATGAAGAAATCATCTTGTTCGAAACTTATCTCACTAAACAAAAACTTATGAACCAAACATAGGCAAACAGGCTATGATTGAAAGATGTGAAGAAGCCAATACTGAAAATGTATTGATCAAATCCTATGAGGTAAACACTTTTACATCTAAATGTTCCAATGCCATGAACAATCATCAAAATTCAGAGTTCAATGAAACTCTTGACATACTCCTAAAGGAATTAGAGGAAATTCAAAAGAATTATGAGAATGTCAAGAAAGAAAGAGATTCACTGAAAACTGAAGTTTTAAGATTGAATACTGAAATCAATCTTATCAAGTCTAATAACATAACTCAAGAAGTCAGTTCTACTGATGATATAGCAGAGGTGATAAATATCACTGATTCATCAGTTGATCCAACTTCAAAAGTTCAGTTCAAACCAGGAAAGCCTTATGGTTACAGACCAGGCTTAGGGTTTGACAATCAACAAATTTCTAATGCTGGACCAAGTTCAGGAGCACCTAAGTTTGTTGTTGCACAAAAGTCTAGAACTTAGAAAACTATTGAAACTATTAGAACTAATAAAAACTCAGCCAAGCCCTACTTCAAAATTCGAAGATCAGTTGGTTGTACTCAGAAACCGATGATTTTTTGACGTAAAAACTCGTAACATGGCTAGAAATTGTAAAAGCGACCAACGATCGAGTTAATGCACTAATCAAACCAAATATGCCAAAGAATGATTTTCATTCTAGGAATACTAGATTCAGGGGGAAGGAAAACTCTTTCCTCACGAAGATTGGAATGTTCATACTCTATTGCTAGATCAACTCAGTTTCACAAAGTTGATAAGGTTAAGCCTCAATATAGAACTGTCAATCCAAGACAACAAAATTATGTGAAATCCGATAGATCCAAAAAAAAGAGTAGCACCCTTAGCAAGTCTAAAAGTCAAGAAAGGTATATGAGAGAAATGAGCGCAATCTTTAAGATGTTCAAAAATCTCGAAAAGGAAATTAACTCAATCAAAAGAAAACCATCCTCACATGGTTCAAAAGTCAATTCAAAAATAGACCAAAAAGGACCCAAGAAGGTATGATTACCAAAGAAAATCTAATTTGTTTTGCAGGAAGGAAAACCGATACTTGAAGATTCATCAAAACTGACGTTTTGATAATACTCAACAATTGGTATCAGTTTCACCAGTTCTCAACTTTCAACATCAACATTACGTACTAACAAATGAGAATTCGTACAGCTGGAGAAACACAGCATCAGACGCTTTTACTAATATAGTCTACACATGTCAGAAAACTTTATTACCTACTTTAGTCGAAACCGTTGATTCCCCACTACACAACACATTTCCGTATCTCAAGAGAATGACATGACTACGACACGACAGCTAGCCCATTCAAATTCCACCAACTGTTCATCTTATCAAGCCTATAAATACTTTCCCTTTACTAATACACAAGACTTTTATCTTTCTCTCTTGCACCAAGAAACACTTGTTATCTACCTTCACCAAATCTTCTTAATCCTCTCATAAATCACCAAGAATCATGGGTGACTTCAAAATTGAAGCAGGAATGGTCATCACTCTTGATTATTTCCTAGAAAAACACAACAATTCTGCTATTGCACAACAAATTATGGAGAAAATACGTAAGATCAAAGGACTGGAGATGTATTCGATGTAAAGTTGCAGAGTGTATGCCTGGAGAGCATATGCCAATTCTACGAGAATGGAAGTTATTCTTATGATGAGAATTTTCTAGAGTACAGGACCACAATCAATAAGATACAGTTAGCGGTCACTGCAGATACAATCACGGATATTTTTGGATTTGAGAAATCCACAGACTCAACAAGCTTCAAGTCTGAAAAAGGAGACAGAGAAAAACTATGGAAGGAAGTTTCCAAGCAACCCAAATCGGAAGTATCACTCAATGGAATCACATGTTTTCTTAAATTAGAGTTCATCTTCTAACCTAAATGTTTGCAAAATGCATAATTGGGAGCGTTGGAACTTTCAACAATCTATCCGGAACCAAACTGGACATGCTCTACGTCTTTTGGTTTGAAGAAAAGTTCAACTGGCCCATGTACATATTTAACCAGTTGATTGATCAGTTCAACTATGAGTCCAAGTCGAGAAAGAAAATTGAGGTGAGGAAAGGCAGATTCTTCCAGACAAAGACGCTTGCACCACTAGTGCAAAGGATACACAATCACTTTAAGGTTCCTAAAGTAGCTCTGACCGGGATTGTTTTTGGAAAGATCACAATCAAAGCTGAAAAGACAAAACCCAAGGCCACTCAAAAGGAAACTGGGATAAAAGTTGCTGAACCTAGCAAGAAAAAATGGAAAGCTGACACCACAGAAGCTGAACAGAAGAAAAAGAAAAAGAAGAAAACTGTCAAAGAAATTGCACAAGTTGAGGATATCGATATGCAGATTGAGAAGCTGAAAGAAATGAGAAGGAAAGTAGAGAAGGCTACAGAAGAAAAGAAAAGAAAAAAGGAACAATCAGTTAGAAAAACTTATAAAGACTCAAAACGAAGGAAAACCGAGTCACCAGTTGAGCCAGTTCCTTCAGACACTGAAAGTCAGTCTCTGCAAGTCAAAACGTAGAAAACTGATGAACAAACCCCCACCAAGCCGACAACTGAAGCTCAAGAGAAACCATCTTTAGAAGAACCAGAGTTTGAGGAAATCATGGAAGATTATGATGAAATCCCACCGAAAATTGCAGGGGTGCTAAATTTGATTAGTAAAGCTCAATCCACTCCTCAGAAGTCAGCATCCAGACTAAACTTTGAAGCATCTGAGAATAAAGAAGGTGCTGAGAAGTCTGTGCAAAAAGAAGTTGTCAATCTTGTTGAAGAAACTGAAGAAGTAAATTAGGAGAGGATAATTCCTGAGAAAGAACCATCTTTGAGAGAAGCTGAGAAAGAAAAGAATCTGAATCAGTTAAGAAACTGATTACTGAAGAAGAATCGGTTGCACGAGAATAGGAAGCTAAACCTAAGAAAGTTGAAGAACCAGTTGGTATCACAACTGAGAAACTGGATGAACCAATGGTGAACCAACCAACTAATAAAGTAAATGAACCCTCCATCATCGTTGTTGATACAGAAGTTGCAACCATCACAGAAGCTCATGTTGAACAAACATAAACTGGTCCTAACCTTGAGATAGAATAGAGAATCAAAGTTGATTGCCAGAGACTTGATGATTATACTCACTTGAAGCTTGGTTCCATAGGCAATCAAGAAGAAAAGAAGGAGAAAATGTTGATCGATGAGCCATGGGTCTTTGGATTGTATGACATAACCCACTTATCTCAATTGTTTGATGTTTCAAGCTTCTTGAGTATGGCCATGCAGCCATTAGAGCTCGTCATTGGAAGAAACTGATAGGTAGTGAACCCCAACAAGAAACAAATAAGGATGATGATGATAATGATGATGATGATTCACAGGGAAATCCATATCTGTAAAAAGGGATTCTAGCATCAATTCAAGATCAGAAAACTGAAAAACCTGATGAAAACAAAGAGGACGGCTCAGAAGGAACATGAAGTTCAGAGGAGTCCACTACATCAGATTTAGATTCAAAATCTTAATCTCAAACTGATAATGAACTAGAACTAAATGGATTGGATCTTCTACTGATAGAGGAGTTATGGATGTAGCTAAGGATGCAGATGGCCTAGTTGAAGCTATTGAAACTGAGAATGAAGAGAAAGAAGCACCAACAGAAGAAAAGCAAAAAACTGAAACTGACCCCAAATCACCTTCTAAAGTGGAAGTTGGTCAGTTACTAGTAGGTAGTCAGAAGAAAGAAGAAGCTACAACAAACATTGTTGGAAATGAGTTGAAATTAACTCCAACCAAAGCTGAAGAGAAATCAGTTTAGGGAACTGATATAGTTCAGAAAGTTTATGTCATGAGATACACCACTTGTTTTGGATGTACTGGAGAAAATCATGACAACTTTGTCCAATGGAGAAGAAGAGAGAAATTTTGAGTGAAGTACAAGGAATCAAGAATAGCTTCATGGATACTCTGACTGAAATCAGAAAAACTACCATTGAGTTTGAAGCAAGGAAGAATGAGACTCAAGATAGACTCGAGAACCTCACCAATGATCTAGATGCCAGAGTATTAATGATAGAAAACACTCTTAAAGACTCTGTCGTGGCCCTAACCATATTGGCCTCCAACCAACATCATCTGAACTCAATCTTGCTGAGTATACTCTTCAAGGATGATGCCAATAAAGGGGAAAGTGAGGATGTCTTAAAAGTCAATGTTTAAGAAATGAAAGGATTTTTGAGAGCTATTGATGACAAACTGACAGAGCTGAAGAAAGATAGAGCGGAGCTAACTGATGAAGAGATGGAACTGACAGTCAAATTTTCATGACCCACTCAAAGGAGAATTGCATTAAACTCTCAATTGTACGAGAAATTCAAGAAGATACCCATTGCTGAAGATGAAACCAGAGAACAAGCCTTGGAAAAGTTCTTGGTATCAAATAAGATCTTTCTTCATTATTGTAAAAAGCTAAACTATTGGGAGAAAGATGGTACCTTAAAAACAACTGAATAAAATGCTAAGGAAACAAAGTTAGCTTCAGTCAGACAAGTTATTGAAGGACTCACAACTGATGAAGAACTTAGGAAAAGCATGATGAGATTCACGATTATCTACAAAAACAGGTTCTTTGAAAATGCACCGATGTATATGGCATGGCAAATCTAGACAAACATCAACAGCCTGAATTTTATACCAGTATTTGATTCAATGAAGGAATCAACCGAAACCTATGACAAGTCAGTTTCAGAGTTAGAAGAAAAAGAGAAGACCAAAACTAACATTAATGCTAAGTCAGAAAGCTTAGAAAACACTTAGAACTAGTTTTCATTTCAAGTATTGTACTCTATGTAACTCCAAGTATGAAATGAATAAAAGATCAGTTTTGATGTTGTTTTGTTTTGTATTTTTTGTTCTTATCTTTTTGCATTGTTTTTAAGGAGGGTTTTGGCATTATCAAAAAGGGGAAATTGTTGGAAATAAAATTAAGTTTTGATGATGATTCATCCTTTATTATTTGTTTTGCTTAAACCTCATTGATAAAGTGCTATAACTAGTTGTTATAGTGCAAAGCAAAAAGATGTCTAAAAACTGAATATATAGGATTTATTAGAGTCTGGTTATTGTATAGGTTATATCAGACAAGCACTGTAATAGATAGGATTCAAAACATAAACTGGAAGACAAACCAAATCAAGATCAAGGTGAGGATCAAACTCAGTTATTGAAGACTGAAGAAGTGAGGAATCTAACTCAGTTTATGAAGACTAAAGACGAGACTATAAGATATGACTTCAGGTAAGTCTGTGATGGCCTGAACTGACTTTATAGATCTTGTAAAGAAGATGTAAGTTACATAAGGACAATGTAACCTAGTTACTACAATAAGATTTTAAAAGGTGTACTCTAATCTCAAAAACAAATATCAGATGAAGAGCTAAGAGTACTCAGTTTATAAAAGAAGAGTAAAAACTGATTTAATGCTCCTTAATTTAAAAACTGAAAACTAAGGAAACTCAGTTTCAATTTAGCAACACAGCCAGTCAGTTTTACAAGGAAATCAAAACGTTGAAGTTCAAGCTATCTGATTGGTTGATGGAATGTCAATTGTCAGAAAGGACACTGACACTCAACGTATACATAGCAGGACCACCAACGGCTATAAAAATTCAAAATTCAAACGTTGGAAAAACGGCTATTAATAGAGGACCTTGCATACATGAAAAGAGAGTGAATCCTGGCAAGTTTGTATACAATGTTTGAAGCTTAAAGCAGAGTTCTAAGATTGAAAATCTTCAAGAAAGATAAGAATTTAGGGGGAAAGAACTCCTGCTAAGAATTGCAAGAAAGATCAAGAAATCTTCTAAGTGTTCAAGCATTCAGGAAATCAACTAGACAAGACAACACTTGAAGAAATAGAGCTCACTGTGCTAATTATATACATCAAGAAGAGGAAGCTCACACAAGTTGATTCATTCACTTGATTAAAGTCTCAACTTTGATTTTATCAAAGGTTAGATGGTGAAACACCAAGAAGGTGTGAAGGGCAGTTGAGGTGCAGTCAGGAAGACTGTGTTTGTGGTGGAGCTGGTGAAGAGGCAATACTACCCTTCAAGGACCAGTGGAGCAGACTTAGTGACACAGCAATTCTACCTGTCAAGGACTAAGGCTCGATGATTTTGAAGCTAGGGATTAGATAAGGACAATTGTTAATTTAGTTTGTGTCTTGTTACGTTAACTCAGGAACTTAGTGAATTTCCTCCAACATCAAAGGAGAAGAGAGGACTGACAGGATTACACCACCTGGAACCTCAATAAACTTTGGGTTATTTACTTTGCGTATTTACTTACAGTATTTCATATCTGTGATTGTGATTGTTTACATTATCTAGCATTGCACAACTCAGTTTGCACCAGTAACTTGAAGGTCACACAGCATAATTCAAAGGACTTAGCAATTGATATTTATGAACAGATAGTAAGATCACAAAAGGCTTTAAAGTAATTCCGCTGCATTTAACTTTGTTGTTGATTCAGTCACCAGACTCAATCCCATCTTAGTTGTCTTAACTCCAATTTTCTTAAGTACCAGTTTATCTGAGAAAGAAAATCTCTAAGAAGACAAGTTTATTCACCCCCCCCCCCCCCTCTAAACTTGTCACAAGCCTTTACAAGGGACCAATAGGCTACCATAATTTGGTAATATCCCGAGTAGCCGTCAAACAAAAAAACTTACCTTACCAATCTCTCTAGCATTTTGTCAATGAAAGGAAGAGGAAAGTGATCCTTTCGTGTCAGAGCATTAAGCTTACGAAAGTCGATACAAATCCTCAAACCAGTTTGCGGTCGCATGAGTACCTGCTCATTATTTTCATTAGGTACCAATTTAAAACCAGTCTTTGAAGGTACTATATGCACGGGATTGACCCAAAGACTATCAGAAATAGGAAGAATAATTCCCCAATCGAAACATCTTAAGGACTTTCTTCAACTCAACTTCCTTTATAGTAGGATTCAACTTATGTTGCGGATCTCTTGGCGTTTTAGAGTTTGGCTCACGTAGAATTCTATGCATGCACATGGATGGATTGATACCTTTAATATCTACTAGTGTCCATCCAATCGCCTCTTTGTACTCCTTCAAAACTCGAATCAAACATTCCTCCTGCAGTGCATGAAGATTATTTGATACGATTACCGGGAGTGTCTCTCTCTTTCCCAAATAAACATACTTGAGATGCTCAGGTAATGGTTTCAACTCTAGCTTTTGTGCCTTCACAATAGAATGAAGAATTTTCTTGTGGGAGACAGACAATGGAAAAAATTGATTAGGATATTTAGGATGAAACTCCTGTGTGGTGTGCAATGCCATAATCATCTCTTTTACTTCGGCCTCAATCTCCACCATTGCTTCCCATTCTTTCAAGCTTTCATGTATAACATACTCAACTTCATCATGCATATGGTCAGCTACAAATATCTCATCCACAACATCATCGATTACATCAATATGATAGACAAACTCTGTCTCAGACGGATACTTCATGGCCTCAAATATATTAAAAGTGATTAACTGACCATCAAACTCAAAAGTGAGCGTACCATTATCAACGTCTACCTTGGTCTTGGTTGTTTTCATGAAAGGCCTTCCTAACAAAACTAGAGATTGGTGGGGTGAATATTTATCATCCATGTCAACTGCCGGAAAAATAAATTTGTTCACTTTAACCAATACATCCACTATCATACCCTCCGGATAGGAGTGAGATGTATCAGCTAATTGAATGACTACTCTTGTTTCTTTTAATGGACCAAGATTAAGTTCTTCATAGAGGGACAATGGAATAAAATTCATGGATGCACCCAAGTCTAACATGGCTCTCTCAACTTTCTTGTGACCAATTACACAAGGAATAGCATACATACTTGGGTCCTTGCATTTTTTGTGGTAATTTCATGTGTATGACGGCCAAAACATTCTCGTTTACCAGCACTTTCTCATCTTGACCCACTTTGAGCTTCCTTGAGCATAGTTCTTTCAAAAACTTTGCATATCTACGGACTTGCTTGATTTCCTCAATCAATAAAAGGTTAATTTCCACCTTCTTCTTCTTGAAAGTTTCCCAGAGTGCTCGATCTTCATCTTCCTTCTTGCTTTTGGCCAACCTTCCAGGGAAAGGTGGAGGTTCCACATATTTCGGCTTATCCTCAACAGATTTCCGGTCTTTCTTTGCATTAGACTCTTCTCTGTTGTGGTCCTCTTACTTTTATTGTCTCTTTTTCGACTTTGCTTTTCACATGTGGCTCTTCTAACTACTTTCTACTCCTCAGCACAAATGCACTTACATTTTCCCTTGGATTTATTACTTCTTGAGAAGTAAGCTTTCCTTTGTCTTGTTGCATTTGACTTACCATGGAGACTAATTGAGACGTTTGGATCTCAAGATTTCTTTGTCTAGTTCTTGTCTCAGTTTGAAATTTCAAGTTGTCCTGCTGCATTTTCTGGACCTCTTGTTGCACAGTTTCTGCAAAGAAGAGGTCAAACTCTTCATCATTTCTTCCATAGTAGGGCTTGTAGGTGCGGTTACTTGTGGTTGTTAATATTGTGGTTGGGGTAAGAATGGTTGTTGTTGTGTTCCTTGTGGCATATAGCTAAAATTAGGATGATCCCCCAACCCGCATTATAAGTATTAGAATATGGATCATATGTCCTTTGTTGCTTCCCTTGGAAACCCCTGGTTGCATTCACTTGCTAGTACTATCCTCTTGCAACATAGGACACATATCAGTTTGGAGTCCCACCATCGAACATACACCACAAGTTTTCACTGAATGTATCTGCCATGTCTCAATCTCCTCTACCAATGATGTCAATGTGTCAAGGCGTTGATCAATGACAGACAAGTTTGCTTCATTCATTGTTTGTGCCACATCCTCTCTTGAGCCAAATTGTTGTGCATTACCCGCCATATTTTCAATCAATTTCTTGGCATTGTCACATGTTTGGTTCATGAAAACCCCACCGCTTGTTGCATCTATTATGTTCCTTTCCTTTCTTACAAGTCCTTCATAGAAATGTTGGATAAGTAATTGTTCTGGGATCTAATGTTGTGGACAACTTGCAAGCAAATGATTGAATCTCTCTGAATAATCAAACAATGTTTCCCTTGGGTGTTGTCTGATTCCACATATATCTTTTTGATGTTAGCAGCCCGTGAAAAAGAGAAGAATCTTTCTATAAACTTGGCCCTCATGGCGGAATATGTTGTTATAGATCTGGCAGGAAGTGAATAGAACCAACTCATGGCTTTTCCCTCTGAGGCGTATGCAAATGTTCTGAGCTTCATTTGATCCCATGTCATACCCTGGAGTCTCTCTGTGGTGCAAACCAAATGATGATCCATTAAGTGTTTATACTGATCTTCTACTGCCAATCCATGATACTTAGGTAGAGCGTGCATCAATGACGTTGATGGCCAAATTATAGCAAACCAACTTTAACCGGCAGAGTACCGGGTCAGTTGTAATACAACGGCGAGCAAGGTCGTATCCCACGAGGAATTGGTCAAGTACCACAATCACTTTTGTATCTAGTTCAAGGTCACAAATATTGGTGGAAGTAATTAACTATAGCTAAGAAAATAAAAATGATGACTTTAAAATATATGAATAAAGGAATAGCTAAATTATGGTCAAGAACACTACTCTTAACACATTTACCGAATCACTAGGGACGAGCCTTAACCTACCAGCCAACCAATAATTTCTAATGAATGTGTTGTGGGTGCAATCTCCTAAACTGGTCCCTAGACGCTAATACCACAACCTAGTTACCCTATATTTGGTTCAACAGTCCCTCTATGGAATTTAATTGACCTAATATGATTAAGAACTATGAGAGGCTCCGCCGAGTTCACGGCTTAGCTAGAAAAACCTTACCAAGGAACAGGCTGCGAAAACTCGACTAGTTCGTGTATGACAATCCTATAATTCTAGTTCGCACACTCCCTCGCAAAATACATTTATAAAGTTCATGTGTTGAATCATAAATCAAGTGATCAGTTTAATTCAAGCATTAAGATCCAATTTTAGGACACAACAACTCAAAAGATTTAATTTCTAAGCTTTACTCATCCCTAGATAATCGTTTAGGCATCAATTTCACAATCCATCACATAATCTAGCTATCAGAAAATTTAACTACTCATAATAACAATAATAAAATCGCCGAAATTCATAAAGAAAGACATAATAGGCATCATAAAAATATAAGTAAAATTACCAATAAAAAGATCAAAGCAAATCACCAATCGAATTGCGAATTCGTTGTGTTCCATTCACAAAATAAAAAAAAAAAATAGTGATGCTGTTCTTGAAGAAAATTACAGAGGAAAAATAGTCTAGATCTATTTCTAAGGGGAAGTAAAATTGTGCAGTAGAAAAAAAAAATTCTAATATCAAAATTGTGTTAAAATTTGACCTTAGTGGTTTTTTATAATTAAAATAGCCGACGTAATTCTTCCGCATATATCCGGAAATCCAAAAAATGCTGAGTCCCCTCCTCTGATTCTCGGCCTCATTCATGCCAGTGGTCCCCAGCCAATTGATTTCCTATTCTTTTCTTTCTTTTTTTTAATTTTATTTTATATATTATTCAGAAAGAGTGCAAAACAGACCGGAGGTACTGGGGCTTCACTCCTCATTATACACTAAAATTGGGATCCAAAAAAAAAAAATACTCCATTAATAATTTATTTCTTTTTTTCTCGATTGCTTAATTTGAATATCGCGTCATTTTCTCATACAAACTCCGTTTTCGACGATTTTCGTACCCTTCTCATCCTCATCACGTCCTCTATCACGCCATACATATAATAAAAATAAACTACATACCCAAGCGTGACAAATACCAATAAAACACACAAATCACCCAAAAATACTGAGATTTTCGACGTAAACATCTTATCGTCTCGTGATTCAACCCATGGTGAAATGTGCCTTTAAAAACCACTTAAGTACCCCAAAATTACATCGAATAGGGTACAAATAAGGGTAAAATGCACACGAAATGATAGCAAAGTTGACTTCATCAGACGCCTTGAACTCAAATGGTTGGTCCATCTTCGGGAATGCTATGCATATAGGATGTAGATAGGCCTGTAAGTGAGCCTTAAAGTTCGATTCGATTCGGCGTGTTCGGCTCGAAAAAGTTCGGTTCGGGGCTCGGCTCGTATCATCAAACGTAGAATAGGGCCTTGGAAATTGGTATTCGGACAAACGAGCCGAACATGCCGAAAATGTTCGAACATGTTCGGCTCGTAGAGTTGCAGGGTATTTTTAGACATGTTATGTTATATTTTGGAATAGGGCCTTGAACATTTTGGACATGTTATGTTATATTTTGGGACATTTAATGTATTATTTTGGTTTTGGACATGTATTTTTGAACTAGAATTATTTATTGGGTATTTTTGAATTTTCTGGCCGAACATATTCGAACTGTTCGAGCCGAATAGTACCGAATATTTTTCCCATTTTTTTAAGTTCGAGCCGAAACCGAATCCTGATATTTTAGGCTCGAAAATTTCAAGCCGAATCGAACCCTGTATTCGAACATGTTCGAGCCGAGCCGAACTACTCCAGGGTTCGGCTCGTTTACAGGCCTAGATGTAGATCAAAATCCAGAGATGCCATTTCTCTTAATGTCCTTCTAGGCCTTGGTCCAAGAGGTGCATGAACTCGATTATGATTCTCATTTTGATTTTGCCTTTGATTCTCTGCCATCTCTTCTGATTCTGTCTCTGAAAATACCTCGTCTTCAGATGATGAACTTGCTACAGCAGTAGCAAGAGCTAAATCGATAAGATGTGGAAGCCTTAAGTTTGCCTCGTAGCTTCTTTTGTCTCTTTTGTCAATTTTTTAGCTGTCCTTTTGATTTTCTGTGTCATATATCAGTTCACATGTTCTTGAGGATCAGTGCAGTAAGTTCCAAAAAAAAACCATTGTTCCCCGGCAACGGAGCCAAAATTTGGTGTGTTGTAAACCCACAAAAAATATATCCATTTTCACTCTATAACTAGTATAGGGCAAAAAAAACCACAAAAAATATATATCAATTTTCACTCTATAACTAGTATAGGGCCCACTCAAAAAAAAAAAAAAAAACTGGTATAGGGCAAATAGGGGGTCGAACCCACAAAGAACGGATGATTATTTCAGTTCGGAACGGGTAAAATAATAGAAGTAAAATTGAGATAATAAAAATAAAAAAATAACAACTAAATATCGCCCCCCAAAGTAAACCCAAAAATGCAACCAAAATATACCCACTAAATATGTGTCCATCGCATCATACCTAGATATTCAGTTGTTAGATGCATACTATGTGGGGCATTGAGAAGAAACCTCAAACTTTATGCCACATATTTCGGTCCTTATAAGATAGTACATAGGGTGAATATTGTTGATAAAAGTTTATTATGTATTCCATTACCTGCTTATTTTGAGGGGCGATATAGTTTTCATGCTGATGTAATTAGGTAGATTTTTCATGTATTCTTTCTTCCTAATCTTTTCTTCTTCAATTCGATTCTTTTACTCACAATTCTGGTAATTAACGGTCTATAAATTAATTAAAATCGGGGGTGTTTCGTGTTTCGGAAGGGGCTTACGTAGCAAAGAAACAAGATCACGAACGCACGGTGACACCGAAATATCGCCATACTAAAATTTTGGCACATATTTTACAACATATCATAAACCTTCATTACGACAACAACATACACTACTATTTCAGTAAAAGCAAAAGCAGTTTAAGCCATAAAGTTTTCGCGGCTTCATAACGTAATCTGATAAGTGGGATCTCGGGTAATTATTTATACGGGAATAGGTTCTTCCGCTACGGGTTCTGGAGGAGCACCGCTGCTTCCATTGAGGACGGTTACATTACCATCAGAATCAACATCCACAATTACAGAATCGCCCTCTTTGATTTCACGAGCCAACATCTTCTCGGCCATACTATCCTCCAATAGACGCATGATGGCTCGCCTTAACGGACGAGCTCCATAGCTCGGGTTATACCCTTCCTCCACAACCCGATCCCTGAATCTCTCTGTCACTTGAAGCTCTATTTCCTTTTTCTTTAGCCGCTCGAACACTTCCTTAAGCATTATATCAGCTATGTCTTTTACTTCAAGCTTAGTGAGTTGACGGAATACTATCATCTCGTCTAATCTGTTCAAGAATTCGGGCCTGAAATACTGCTTCAATTCCTCAGTCACCAAGCTTTTGATTCTGTTGTAACTGCTGTCCTTCTCGTCATAATCGAGATCAAACCCGATTCTTCTTCCACCTTTCTCAATCACACTGCTTCCAACATTAGATGTCATAATAAGAAGCGTGTTCTTGAAGTCAACGGTTCTACCTTTACTGTCGGTCAACCGTCCATCTTCAAGAATCTGAAGCATCATGTTAAAAACATCAGGGTGAGCTTTCTCGATCTCGTCGAATAGTACGACAGTGTAAGGGCGTCGGCGGACCGCCTCTGTTAGCTGACCGCCTTCAGTGTATCCAACATAGCCCGGAGGTGAACCGATAAGCTTTGAAACAGTATGCCTTTCCATGAACTCACTCATATCTAGCCTTATCATTGCCTGTTCAGAACCGAAGTAGTAAGCGGCTAAGGCTTTAGCCAGTTCTGACTTACCAACACCGGTGGGACCAGAAAATATGAAGCTGGCTATGGGACGGCTCGGGTTTTTGAGACCGACACGTGCACGACGTATAGCACGACTGATTGCTTTCACTGCTTCATCTTGACCAATGACTCGCTTGTGCAGGCTTTCCTCCATCTTTAAGAGGCGCTCTGACTCATCGATGGAGACCTTGTCAACCGGGATTCCGGTCCATGAAGCAACGATGTGTTGAATGTCAACTTCTGTCACAGTTGGACTACCGTCCCCAGCTTCTGCCTCTGCTTTGCTCATCTCCTTGTTTTTGTCTATAAGAGTTGATATTTGAGCCTTGAGATCCATTTCTCTATCCCGAAGCTCACCAGCCTGCACATCATTTTACAGAAATAAACTAAAAGCTCCAAATAAAAGAGAAAAGGCCGATAAAAGGCCTATTTGATCGATGAGTAGGACCTATATCAATCAATGGGTTGCATCATGATCAATGGTCTATAAATGCTTAGTTGCACAATGTGGCAGCAGTATCATTTTCCTGAATAATTCATGTTTAAGTGTCAAGTGAACAATGGAACTCAATTTTGCAGGTTTCTTAGAAGTCTTCATTGCCAAGGTCCATTCATAATTTAGAAGAAAAAAATGACCTGATAAAAGGAAAATAAACCCACCTTTTCGAAATCTTGACCACGGACAGCTTCATTTTTCTCCTTTGTGATCTGCCTGAGTTCTTTTTCAAGCTCTTTAGCTTCCTCTGGAAGCTGTGGAGGTAGGCGGAAGAAGAAGAAAGTCAAGACACCAGTAAACAGAAAATAGAGGAAATGGCTACAGATGGAGCTGAGTCAAACCTGGGCATGGCGAAGTCGAACACGAGAACCAGCCTCATCAATCAAGTCAATAGCTTTATCGGGCAAAAAGCGGTCACTGAACAATTATTTAAAGAGGGGACATTCAGAAAGGACAGTTGATATTTTATAATATTCCAAAGACAAGGAAGCGTGTAATGAAAGAAGAATCAAGCCATCAAGCTTACATTGCTACTCTACTAAAGGATGCACACAATTTCCGTCAAGACTGCTACCTAGGTTGCCTGGGTGTAGATGAGCATAAACAGGATACATAGGTGTGGAAATTTTGAAAAATATAGAATCCAGATGCGGAGGGATAAACTTAGATATTAAAAAATTTGAGGCAAAGCTGCACATAATAAAACTATAAGGACCAAACTATAAATACTCAAAATCATAAAATAAGACGACTCCTGGCAATTTAGGCCGAGCTTTTCTTCAATTTCAATGAAGTTTCTTCATTTCAAGTATCCATGGATGCTATCCAGTTCCAGTATCCAACTTCTAAAATATTCCAAATTCTGAAGTATCTAGTGCATGTCTGAGTGGAAACGTGTAGGATACGAGACCCACTATCAAACATGAGTATGTAAAATCTTGTCAATCATTATGTTTCAGATTCCTTAGCAAAGACTCACACCTCACCTGAAATATATAAAGAAATTAAGAAAGAGGATCAAAAAAGAGAGGGAAGAAAACTAAACCTGATATACTGGTAGGACAGCTGGGCTGCAGCAACCAAGGACTCATCAGTGTAACGAAGCTTGTGATGGATTTCATACCGCTCTCGTAGCCCTTTCAAAATCTGAATAGTCTCATCCACAGAGGGTTCCGGTACCTTAACTGGCTGAAATCTTCTCTCTAATGCTGCATCTTTCTCAATGTGCTTTCGGTATTCATCAAGTGTTGTCGCCCCAATACACTATAAAAATCAACCACATATTAGCACTATATGACTTATATGACAAATAAATTAATGACTTTGACAATTAGTTCCTTGATTGTGAATAAAGGTAAAATACAGATATTTGTTCACTAACCTGTAGTTCGCCACGAGCCAAAGCAGGTTTCAAAAGGTTAGCAGCATCAATGGCACCCTCTGCAGCCCCAGCTCCTATTAAAGTGTGCACTTCATCGATAAATAGAATAATTTCATCACTTTGTTTAATCTCCTCCATCAATTTCTTTAGCCTTTCTTCAAACTCTCCACGGTATTTTGTTCCGGCTACCAAAAGACCCATATCCAAAGTGATCACCTGAATATTAATGAATAAAAGTCAAGTTTAATAGACCAAGTATTCTGTGCCACGCCAATAGAGTAGAGACAGAAAAACATCTCAAACAATTGAATTCATCCAACTGGATTTGGAGAGTTCTCTAATATACATTGGAACATGATAACCAGTATAGCCTACAAAAGATGCTCACATCAAGGGACACTTTAAATGTACCACAGCCAACTCATTGTGCCACCACATCTACCAGACACCATGTTCAGATTCGACTTTAAAAGTCGAGTATGCAAGCTCGGCTCATAAAAGTCGACTACAGACCACATAATCGACTTTAAAAAAGCTGATTAATATTAGAGAAGTCAGATCTTTAGCACAGTGCCTTGATAGTGTTGTGGCACACTAAGTTGATGTGCTGCATTTAAAGAGCCCTCACATCATTGTACAGTAAAACAATGGTTACATGTTAACTCATCGTCTCAAAACGTGAATATCAGAATATTCATAAACATCATCATAAACCCAAATTCTGAATCCGTGCAAAAGGTAAAGGGAATAACGAACATAAATATCACATTGAAGAGAGAAGCAAGAATAGTGAAATAATGTATCAATTGGTCATTATATAGTACCTTCTTCCCCTCAATTGTCTCTGGAACGTCACCATTGGCAATACGCTGAGCAAGGCCCTCAGCAATAGCAGTTTTCCCAACTCCAGGCTCACCAATAAGGCAAGGATTGTTCTTTGTCCTACGACCTAATATTTGAGTAACACGTTCGATTTGTTCCTGCCTTCCGACCACAGGGTCTAATTTTCCCTAAGAAAGAGACACGTGAACAGATTAATAGGGCACAAGAAATTCAAAAATAATTATATTAGCACAATAAATTAAACTCAAGATACCTCCTCAGCCAGCTTCGTCAAATTAGTGCCGTATTCCTCCAGTGTAGGCATCTTAGTATTAGAACTTCCACCTCCTACACCAGCACCAACAGCCTCTGCACTCTCACCAACCATTCTAATGACCTATTTACATTACAAATATGAAATATCACAATCATGATCCACACAAATAACAAATACATAAAACTGCTGGAACCAAAGAAGTCATTTTTACTTACAGGTGCGGATGTTACTAGGGTCTGCCCCTAAGTTTTCAAGAACTCGAGCAGCAACACCTTCACCTTCTCGAAGCAGTCCAAGCAGCAGGTGCTCTGAGCCAATATAGTTATGTCCTGATATGATCACGAATTGTAATCAGAATACAACTCAGGTTCATAAGTATTTCAATAAACAACGAATTTTCAGTTGCACCAAAAGCTCTTTCAATCTAATCTATCCAGTGGGTTCCGACAGAAAGCCTTTTATGGTTTCAAAGAAACATTATACACGGGCAAATATTCCACAAAGGGTTCAGCAGCACAAAATAAACAAAAGCAGAGGCATATAGAAAAGAAATTTACCAAGTTGTCGGGCCTCCTCCAGAGAAAGTTCCAAAACTCTCTTTGCACGAGGAGTGAAAGGAATCTCCACAGCCACAAACCCACTACCTCTTCCAATTATCTTCTCGACTTCTACACGAGCATCCTTCAAGTTAATGCCCATGGATTTTAGGACCTTAGCAGCTATACCTGTACCCTCACCAATAAGACCCAACAAGATTTGTTCGGTGCCAACAAAATTATGGCCTAACCGTCTTGCCTCCTCTTGTGCAAGCATTATGACTTTAATAGCTTTCTCAGTAAAACGTTCAAACATGGCTTTTGGAACCATTCGACTACCCTTTCCACGACGCCTAGACGAGGAAGTTGAGATTTTCAAACTAGAGCTTTGAGAACGGTTGACAGCTAAATCCAAGGAATTATGCCCTCGTAAGCCGGAGAAACTATTAATCCTCATGGGGGCAGACTGAACATCACCCAGCATCCGGACAGTTCGACTTCCTCCCTCAGACCCCTTAGGCCGTCCATATATTGCAACTGAAGGAGGTAAATTAGATCGCTGTACAGAAGTTGTCGCCATGACTGAAAATATCTGAAATCATAAATTGCAAACATTAGAGTTTATATCAGTGCCACTCATCAGTTTCATAGGTCATTTGTGTTTAGTAAATGGTAATGACGTGTGATAAACAAATAAAAATGGTGACTTTTTCACTGACAATTGAAAACCCAATATAAAAGCTATACAGCAGACAGACCACAAGGAAGAACATCAAAAATTAAAACAAAAATCAAGGTGAAATAAACCAAGAGCGAAAAAACAGCATCTTCAGAACATAAATCAGTCCGGAATATAAGTAGCTTATTGAAAGTTCAGCAAACTAGGTAGTTCCAAACTACATGTTATGTGCACATGCTTCGTAATTCACTTGGAAATGGGCACTATCGAATTCAAGAACATGTATTTTCAGGAAACCGTGGTAGAAAATTTGTACCAAGTGGTTCATGTCCATCTGTTTTTACTCTTTTCACATAGTAGGAGCGTGCATCTAAGAGAAAGTATACTCGATTGACATAATGCATATTACAACGGTTGTACCATAAATTTTCCAATATTTCTAGAGCACAAACACATCAAATTTCTTAACTCATAAGAATATGAAATGGTTCTCTGTGCCTGTTTTCAGCTAAAAGAAACTAAAATACATAATGAATCACCAACAAATTAAAGTATCCAAACCTAGAAAAAAAGATTCAAATAAGCATTTTCTCATCCCAACCAAAAATAATCTTCAAAAAGTCAGGACTGTTGTACAAATTGCAAACGGTCATATTCTTGTCTAATCTCCAGAAAGCATCAAACATGATGCCCACCAAGCAACATCAGGAGAAAATAAAAATATATATAAAATAAATATAAAATAAAATTAAAAAAACCCTGCTCATACCACAGATCCCAGATTAAAATCAAATTGTAATACTCATACGGATAAACAGCCGCCATAAAAATCAATATGTACAGCATCTACTTAACTCAACTTCAATCAACAAGAAGGAAACCGAAAGAATATAGGTTGTTGCAGATTTTAAACTTTCATTATAAGAAAAAGACATGTACTTTACCAAAAAAGCAGAGATTCTATGCCAGAATCAGAAATCCCTAAGAGAAAATCAGCTGAAAAATGTTTGGAGTGCGTAAGAGAAATTTACCTGAGATGCTTGATGATTTGTTGAATAAAAATTAGCGGTGGGGAAAGACGATAACCCGAAAATGGACTCGTCTCTCTATGTATGGAATCTTTTTTTCTTTTCTTTTTTTTTTTTTGTTTTCAGAGGGTATGGAGTCTAATATATACACGACAAGTGTTTTTTTTTTTTTTTTTTTGAGTAAAGTTATTGAAATTTACGAAAACACATAAGACGGAAAAATCGTTTAGTTTTATCAAAAATTATTTGTCGTAGAAATGTATTTTTTTTTTAGCATTCGGTATCTGAAACTCATTGGTTCGATTAATTCAGAGTTTGGTCCGGATTGTGCCTGCAGAGTTTGATCAGAAAAAAAAATTAAGCTTAGAGTATAACCTCGATAAATTAATACCCTAAAAAAATATTCGTTTAACGAGGTTATTAATTTATCGAACATTACTTTTAGTTCTCTTTGTAATATATCGGAATGATATAAATTATTCATTTTAATGAGATTATTTATTTATCGAATATTTATTTATCGAGATTATACTGTATAAAGTAGAAAACTCATTTAAAAATCATTTGTAAGTATAATTACCAAAGAGAAACGTCTCGAAGTTGAATCCTAATAAATGTAGATTATAAATACTTCATGAAAGTTTTATATTGATTAATTAATTAAATGATAACTTTATATCTAATGAAATCTTCACAAGTCGGAGTGTGGAGGCTCAAACCCCGTAAAATTATTTCTTTCACTTTTTTGCATAATAAGCAGTTCACACGACTCTAAACCAAGAGAGAGCATCTCTGATTAATATCTCTCTACTAACTCTACATGACACGAGGATGGGCCCCATGGTTAGAGTTTAACCTTTTTTTTATTTTTACTTTTTCTTAAGATATGACAAAACTACATGAGTAGCCAAGATTGAAGTAGTATTGTTATGAAGAAAAAACATCATTTGATATAATTCATATAATGTAGTATATACTTGATATATAAAAGCTTTAATAATAATATAAACAAATAATACGCATTAAACGCTTCAGAACCAATAATACTAACATTTTAAACTGAAAACCAATAGTAGTACTAATTAAACGCTTCAGTTTCCTCAAAAAAAAAAAAAAAAAAATTAAACGCTTCAGAAACTATTAATCCATCGCGATTGTGACGTATTGGTTTTCCATAAAAACTAAATTCTGCTTACAAAATATTAGGTATAGGATGAGGCACACCATTGAAATGGAAAAAAGAAAATATGTGGCATGAGGCAAACCATCGACAATAACCCGCAAAAAAAATATCTTCCGGTCTTCTTCCATAGGTGGTAAATTGGGGTTGCAAACATATCCCCACGTTTCGTGTTATTCTAAACTTTTACTATATAGGGTCGTGCATTGATTATATATATATATATATATATATAGGGGCACTTACTGGCGCAAAATAAAATAAGATTACAAATGATAAAATAGAATGAAAAAATTAAAATTTATTAAGAAGACAAATTAAAAGTCTTGTATACTAAAACACCCTTAATTAAAATAGAATATATTTTTTTATTTATTTTTCTCTCAGCTAAAAAATCGGGGGAATAAATGCACTGATTTTTTTTTTTCTTTTCTTAAGATAATGAAGAGTTTTGAATCGGGAATCATCATGAGGAGTAACTACAGGCGGAAATCTCGGCAATTGAATCCACAATCTGTTACTGGGTTTGATCCACCCCCGAAAAAAATGTATCCATACAGACAGGGATCCCCACTATTTGCATTAGTTCCGGTTGCATAGAAATTGCGAATTTTTCCGGCGAGCAACAGGGCGATCGACGGGAAAGAGAAATCTCGCATTTTTCCGGCGAGCAACAGGGCGATTGACGGGAAAGAGAAATTGCGCATTTTTCCGGCGAGCAACAAGGCGTTTGACGGGAAGCAATGGCGAAAGGCAAACGGAAAAGAAGTAACACCGAGTAAGACCCAATTCTCTTCTCATACATACAAAATTCCATAACTGTATGCGTGTACTTCATTCTCAATCGAATTTGCATTTGCCTGTGAGAAAATGGAATTGGGCGGATCGATTATTGATTGAATTAGGGTTTAAATTTCAATCGAATTCCGATTATCATATATAGAGTTCTGAAGAATGTGAAATTATATTTGCATGTGGATTAGAATTACTCAGAAATTAATTGGGTTATCGGATTTTCATCCATCTTAACCATTGGTAATACCTACTGGATTCTGGGACAAATTTCGTTATAGGTGTTGCTGCGTTTACACCTTGAGTTACTACATTTCTTTGAAATTGTACTGGTTGAGTAAACATGGCTGTGTGTGAATTTTTTACATCTGTCACTACTTCGATAAGTGAGTTACTACATCTGTGTGTAGTAACTCAAACAGGATTGTCTGAGGGAAGAATAGTTACTACAATCTTCTGCACAAGTTACACTTTTTGACTTTTGTGTCTGCATTTATGTGGTCTGACAATGGAATTTTGGGAATGCCAAAACACTGCATGCATTGTTACTACAAAGTTTATAAAATGTTACTATATCTGTGTGCCTTGTTACTATAACTTTGGGCCTTGTTCCTATATCCACCGGAAGTGTAACTACATTATGTTCAACAGTTACTGCATTCCCATTGCATGCATTGTTACTACAAAGTTTAAAATGTTACTATAACTTTGGGTCTTATTACTATAACTTTGGGCATTGTTCCTACATCCACCGGAAGTGTAACTACATTATGTTCAACAGTTACTGCATTGTCTTTGAAGCGACTAATCTGATTTGGATGCGAAAGTACCCATACATCTAACATGTGACTGGATCGATGTACAAATATGGTGGTTGTTAGCACTCGTCGTTTACATTGCAATTGTGTGTAGCAGTGTTTACTTCCTTTTAAATGTTACTGCATATCATGCATTGTTAACGATTGAGATATGTGAAACAGGAGTAGAGATCAATACCGGTGCACATTGATGTCAATATACAACTTATACAAGTCCATTTCAAAGTCTATAACAGAGAAGCATCGCATTGTAATGCGAAGAACGCCGTTCAGTGCATTTTTCAGGGCTTTAGATGAGAAAAAGATTTTGTTGGGAAAAAGAAGCAATGATATGCTAGACGAATTGATAAATAGGTACGACAAGGTTGAGAAGAAATTCAAGATCGGCCGTAACTACTACGCACCTTCAACATTGGATATTAAACTTATTTTTGGAATAGACGACGGCGTGGAGGAAGTTGGCGACATGACTCGTCATGACAGGAAAAATTCTGAAATCGGAGGAAGATTATTCGCCGGTGTGGATAGGCTGAAGGCGTGTATGGTGAAATATAAAACCATGGAACCGGGTATTAAAGGATGACGAGACTTCAATTGAGGACACGATAAAACCGCTATGTCTAATCATATTTCAATCGCTTTTCTTCACAACCACCTGACAAAGATATTCCATGGGCTTTTTGAATTATGTTGACAATATAGACATGTTGAGAAAGTACGATTGGTCAAGCCATATACGCAATGAACTATTACACGGTTTGAGCGGAGATTGGAAATGTCCTGGAAAGGCAAATGGTTGCATAGTAGTCCTGTTGGTAAGTTATTCTAGTCTATTTTATTTAGTAACGTTTAATGTGAACATACGGATGGTGCCTAACAATTGCTTGTATTTGTAGTATTGGATTTATAACACTCGAATATCATAAAGAATGAATTCGCACGGAGGGGATGATTGTGCACATGGGAAGAATAGTATTTCTACAAAAGGAATCCCGAGAATTACAAAGTGGGATCTCAGAAAGCTAAAGAATGTGCTTACGAAGAAAAACTACAAACGATGAAGGACAATGAGGTACATAAATTGTATGGGGCATTACAATGATTTCTACTTTCATTCAATGAAATAATTGCACTATGTGGATTGTAATGGTGCTTGTTTTCTTGTATATTAACTTCTATTAATTAGTTTAGTAATTTGTGAAACATTGTGTGCGCTTCAACGGTAATGAACTCGAACCAACAAAGAACGAGCATATACTAATATCAAGCACATCAAATGTCGAAAGAACCATGGTGAATGCAAATGTGCGGGACCAACGAACGACTTCGGATTTCAAGATGATGTTGTTTTGCGTAGGGAAATAAACCAAGCAATCGTAAAGACTAGAAAAAGGTTTCAAAGAAGACATGTAGAAGAGAAAAGGAAAGGTCATTGTTGAAGATTCAATGGAGGTTGATATGGATGATGTGGATTCGAACCACATCGCGATGTTGAGGTAACAACGACAGTGAGTCTTTTAATGATGAAACTGCGAGAAATGGGCACCTCTAGTGGATCAATGAGGACCGTTACTAATACTCACCGGAAAGTTCGGTTTACCATCACTCACATCGAACTCGCCAACTCCAATACCTTGTCTTTGAAACAACTTCAAGCGGTCGGTTTGAATATAATCAAAATGTGCACTATTACTCTCGAAATGTTTGCCTCGTTATTAATTTTCAATAAATATGATGCTTTTGTTTAAATACATACGTGCAGAGATACGGACATGATCAATCATCATGATCACCACCGACGCAATTAAAGATGGAGCGAGGTGGAGAGTGATAACAAGAATCTTGCGGCCGAGCTTATAGATTAAAGTTGGATGAAATCAGCCGGATAAAAAGGGCTAATGAGTTGGATAAGGAATGTAGGGATCTCAGAATAGAATTGGATACGAGGACCGCGGAGAAAACTGAATTGGAAATGGAAATTGAAGCACTGAAGAATGCAAGGAATAGGATGAAGGATGAGATGACAATGACTGTCTCCACAATTGAGAGGCTAGAAGCTCAGTTAAAGGAAAAAGACGTCGTGCTAGCTGAGAAGGAGATGAAGTTGCAAGAGGCAACTGAAAAAGACCGCAACCACGGAGGAAATTTACACTACTTCTACATAGTGATCGAAAACTAATCGAGCAACTTAGAGCATCGAAGAAAAAGGCTGAATATAGAGCTAATTGAAAAAACATATTGACGTAATCAATGAATGCAAATCATGGCTCGAGGAAATCAATGAAAAGTTAAAAGAAAGTGCACGGACGAAAGACAACGTGATAGCATCTCAAGCAACCAAACATTCAAAAATGCGATACACGATAGAGGAGTTGGATGAGACTATAGTGGATTATCATGTTCATAATGTGACGCAACATGTTGGGAAGTCCGTGCAAGATGAACATGCAAAGAAAGTGGAGGCATCCACGATGGGAGTAATAAAGAAAGCTGAGCCAATTGGGCAAACATCAATGATCAGACGCATAAAGACAAAAGGGGATAGACGGGCAAAGAAGAATGATGATTATCACTACGATGAACAGAAGAAGAGGAAAGTAGAAACAGTTGACTTGGAACTTTACCCCAAACCAAAGGAAAGCGAGATACCGGGAGGAAAAGCGGTAATCAAGGATGACAAATCAGCTTACAAATGCGGGGAGTACATCTCTGAAGATGCATTTAGAATGTTACGCGATGCAAATGATTATGGGGGAAGAGAGTAAGTACTACTAAATACTAAATATTATCATATATGTTACTTTACTTTTGAGCAAACATATGAAGAAATTGCTTGACAGAGAGGATGTCCGGTCAAAGGAGGTGGGGGCACTAGAATACGTGACCGTGGCGACAATTGTCAATATCCTAAATGATGGCTACATTCACGAAGCGGTGCGATTCAAACTTACTTTACTTTGAAGTGAACACCTATAATTGTCACAACATCAAGAATAACAATATTTTGTGGCCAAAACAAAAACACTTAACAGTAATTGATGCGATTCGTTGTCTTTGTTGAACGATCCAATTTGATGAAGGAGAATTATCATATATATCCGGCAAATACATGGGTAAGTTATTCATTTAAAATAATTTGCTTAATGAGTGACCAAAAATACTAATTCTTGAAATCCAATTGGGTCGGACCGTAAATATATTCTGCACAGTTAGTGTAACAGCAAGTGTGAACTTCATGTTACATCTTACACTAACATGTATACGTTCGTGCTTTGTAGGTAAAAATAACGGGTTATGCATCAAAACGGAACTACACCAATGCCTTAAGCAAGGACATCGTTGGCAGGGTTCAGAGAGGAGAAAAAATATTCTTCCCATTGTGTTGTCCAGGAATTAAAGCAATGCCGTACCACTGGGTACTCTTAACATACAAATGACGCAGTAAAAATCGTGGAATATGTATCATTCCTTGGCCCAAATGAGGAGTTCGCAAGGACCCATTCCTCATCAACTGTCAGGAAATTGTGAGTACATTCACTATCACTATCCATGTACCTAGTGCCAATTGACTTTATATGGTTCAAAACTTGTTTGTCTTTGTTAACCAAAACTTGTGTAGGTGAAGTAACACTGCAACATGTAGCAACATACATAATGTAGCAACATGTACTTACACAGAAGTTACAACATGGAAAACATATATGTTTTATAAAATCTATATTGTTAAGCTTACGTATTTGCATTTCCGGATCGACTTATTGATATTTGTCTCATGTTGTGCCTTGTTAGGAAAAATATGTTTTACATTGCATGTATGCTTGTGAAGAGCGTAAGCCACTACAAGATGCGTGACGAGATGCGGTGGAGTAGTGAAAGTGAAGAACTTGCCCTACAACATGAGGAATCGTAAGTAGACAATGTCGCACTTACTTCGAGTCATTTATTTCAGACACATGACAATACAAAATACACCGTGGTATTAACTGAATTGTCCTTAATGCAGGACTGACTGTGCATTTTATCTTATTCACTACCTACTGAAACTGTCCCAAGGCAAGAGCATCCCACACAAATTTGACAATGATGACTTGCAAAGGCTAAAAGGGATGGTCGTGACCTCAATCATGCTAGATACCTTGCCCTCTTCATTCTGAAACTATTCAAGATTTCTACAATAAATTAAAGACAAGTGTAGTGATTTTTATATGCAATGCAAAAGGACTATATGGACCATTATTTGTCAATAATTTGGATAATGTTATTTCTGTTATGTATGGCATGGCATAAAAAATTGGATTTTGTTGGTTTATATTTGATCTTCCACAGATGTAGTAATGAGGAGGTTGTGAGGAAGAAAGTAATGATCTTATGTTGAATATGTCGTTCTGTGTTTGACGTAGGAAAACATAATGTAGGGACTAGGTTCGAATGTAATGGGGACATGCAGAGTCATTGTCCCACGCTTTCACTAGAAGAACAACCAGAATTTTGGACTCACCAACACTTGTTAACCCTTCCGCCATTCTGTATTTTCCCCATTTTGTTGATTTATTACCCAGATGTCAAAGATGTACTAAGAACGAGGTAGAGAGGAATATAGTAATGATGTTATGGCAAATTTGTCGGCCTTCTTTGAGTAGGAACACATAATGTAGTGACAAGTTCACATGTAAGCTTAAATGTAGAGGGATAGTGCCACGCAATGACAAGACGAACAACCTCAATTCGGTAAAATACCGACACTTGCTGGGTATTTAATGGGGACGGATTTGGTAAACACTTTTGAAACTATGCCGGGAGCTTTGTTGATCTACCACTTTTGAGAAGTGGCAAAAGTGGGCATACCACTTTGTTGTCGAAATACCACTCTCATTTTCGCGTTTTCGGCGTTTTTGGAACCAAACTAAACCCTAATTGGGAAGGAGGAACCCAACAGGGGATTTGTGTACCTTAAGATCGTGCACATTCATGAAAAAAATGGGAGAAAATCGCGTCCCAAAATTGTTTGATTTTGCCTTGGGTGGTATATCCACACAATGCAAAGTGCCAGAAACTTGATGGCATATCGTAAAAATCCCTATCTTTGCGAGAGAATACTAACAAATAAGGTACTGAGACATTGTAGTTTGAAGGGAAAATAAACAAGAGTACATTAAATGTAAAATACACATAACATACTCATACATCGAAGTTCAAAGGGAAAATAACGTACTACAATCAGTTTATTACGTGTAATACAAACACCTACACGCAATGGAAAACGTAAATGTCGAAGTAACAAACAAAAAGTGCTAGAACATTCACAAGGCAAAAATTATTAGCCTCAACTTCCACACTCCAATAATTCATATGTCACTACTTGTCCAACGCAGCCGCACACGTTCTGCAATTATGATGACCTTCATTTCCGCAACGGCCACAAGTAATTGGACGTGAGTACTCCCCCCTCGATTTAAAACGCTTCTTGCGTGGCCTACCAGGCTGCCTCCTCGGGATTGGAGGCAACACTTCCATCCCATCTACAATATTCTCGTGCGATATCTGAATGCGGTATTGGATAAATGGGGTCATGGTAAGCGTTCGAATATGACTTCACCAAATAGCCCTGATCAACAAATTGATATAACGGAAATCCAGTAACACTGATGACTGCTAATCCATGAACACATGGATAACCATAACGTTGCCACTCATTACAACTGCAAGTCCCACACTCTAAATTAACAGTCGCCGATGGGAGGATAACACCTCATAAAGGTATGGTGAGGAACTAATCACGTTGAAGCTTCGTCCTATTTCCATCAAGTCGTACAACTTCGAATCAATTTTAGGACAAATCTTTGATGTCCAGGTTGAACACATTTCATGCCTATCTGTAAGAGCAAGACACTAAAAATGATAAGAAGTGAACAACAATAATGGTGAAAAAAATAAAAATATGGACGCTATATATGACATATACTGCATGTTGCTTCATGATTTTAATACGAATCGCATCAATCATATTAAACACTTTGGAAGATGTCGTTCCTTAACCACCCACGAATTGAATGATTCAAAGAGAGAAGATGCCATGTTACCGTAACGACATCCCCTGAAATAAGCATTGGCCCACTTTTCCGGATGCAATCCGTCGAAGAAACCCTTGGCTTGTTTCCTCCAACACGAAGCATTGCGTCCCATATACTTGTGAAAATCCACTTCATTGAGGCATATCGCATTTAACTAGCAAATCCACCATCTCCGGTCCTCAAATCCGCACCACCTTTTTACCACTAAAAGTGCTCTTCATATTTAACTTCAAGTGGTAGATGCAAAAGAGTGGTTAGACTCGGGAACACTTCGGGCAAAGCGAAGAATTAACCTTATGTTCCGATCGACATGAAGGTAATCTCCGATCTACTCAGTAATTATTCTACTCAATTGCTCCAAAACCACCTCCAATTTTCATAGTCCTCTGATTCAACTACCACAGTAACAAACCGGATACAAACCTTGAAATAAAAAAACCGAGAGACATAAAAAAAAATAACGAATGGATTTAAGTATATAATCCCTACATTATGTGTTCTACGCAATAAAAACGAATCGACATATTCAACTTAATTAATGGTGTCTAGGTTGGTCAATACAAATTGCAAATGGAATTATTTTTATTTTTCTTTGCCCAACATGAAAATTCACCAAAATCAGTTACATAAATCTTCAGTTCTATGTACGTGATGGACAAAGAAAATATGTAAGTACATGTTGGGTATTGCGATGGCAAAAGCAGGGAATACTTCAAGTGTTACTACATCGGGGTGACTAGGACTTACTATACTTGTTACTACATGACATAACAGACCACGATACCTTGCGCCCCAAAGATAAATCACGATGAAGGTTAAACACCTTAAGTTCTGTTCAGGTGCAAAAAAAAAAAAAAAAAAAAAAAAAACAGAAATGCGTGTAAAGTTGCAAGAAAGTTCCAAAAAATTTCGTTCAGAAGGACACGTACCATTATTGCCATCCTTCGCAGTAGCCGCCAAGAGATGCCCTTTAGTACCGCACTTCAAATGTGCACCATCCAGATAAAGCAATGGACGACAGAAAGTAAACCCCTTGATGCACGCCGCAAAAGCAATAAAAATTCGTTTAAACCGATTAGAATTAGGATGTACATCCAAGACTAGATCAGATTCAGGATTTGAGCGCAACACACAGTCTTTATAAGCCGGTAACTTATTGAACGAATCACGCTCATTTCCATACACAATCTCCCTAGCCTTCCTAACAGCACCCCTGGCAACATCATAAGGCATTTTCAGACGACGGGTAGATGACCAAGAATGTTGGATGTCCGACGGTGTGGTCATTGGCTTCTCACGGATTGTATCTAAAATTTCTTTAGCAACAAGACGGGAACTAAAACGTGAATGTTTGAAGGAGCGGGCAGAGGTTCCACATTTATGGACGTTGCACAATTTCTTTAAATAAAATTGTCCATTTGAAGGCCTCTTAACCGCATGCACCTTCCAGTCACAATTTGTTTGGTTTTTCAAAGCACAAACAGCTGAAATCCTACTAGCATCATTCTTGGTATAAACGAAACGGAAACCAGTTTGAAGGGCCTGTTTCAATAAACAGTCCCTAAAAGCATCCGCACCACCCTCAAATGTCTGACCTTCCATGAAAATAAGCTTATCCCATCCTAGGTCAATTGGGCGAGACTGGGTGATTGAAAGAGCCGGTAACACGTCATCTGCACCGTCGCTATTCCATGGATCATCGACAAGGGTATTACTTGACACGTATGACGAAGATGAACCCATAACCCCATCTTCGAGAACAGTCACATCAACACTCTTTATTCCATATGAATCACCCAATTCTGTCATTGATCGAACATCATCATCGGACCTTAACACGCACTTGTGTTTATCATGCAATGAATAATACGACCATATTGACATGCTTCAATTCAAACCAAGTGTTTGAAATCCTATCATGAATTGAACGTAAAGAATCGTCGGGATTGACTCTAAGAACACATGTCTCCTCCTTGAATGAGCACATAAGCATCAACATTGCTACAACCAAAAAGACTATAAACAATATTACCAATTTCATCAAGAATAATGCAAAAAGGGATAGGAATAATTCAAAATATAACAAACACGCATCCTACCTAAAACAATATGGCTCTCGTTTTCTTCATTTAGGTATTGTCACTACAATTAGTGGATTTGCAAATTCTGATTCGTTCATTGTTACTACATGTCTTATAATGTTACTACATTATTTAAATGGTTACTACATTACTTTGAACTATTCTTACAGTGTTCTTACATCTGTTTATGTACAATTCACGAATCAAAAATGAAGAAACAATGAGTTGAAAAGTCTCAAAATAACCCCACCTCCAAACTGAATAACATACCAACAAACATTCATACCTTTGCTGCAACCAAAAAGACTATAAACAACATAACCAATTTCATCACTAACCAAGCAAAAAATGGATAGCAATAATTCGAAAAAGAACAAAAACGCATCCTCCCTAAACCAATATGGCTCTAATTATGTGCATTGTGTCCAGTCACTACAATTTGTGGACTGCCACTACATCTTTTTTATTTCCCTCTTCTCTCGGTGCATTCTTACTGCATTTTCCTGTATTCATACTACATTCTTTTCATCGTTCGTACATTATTTTGAACTATTGTTACAGTTTTTTACATCAGTTTATGGACAATTCGCGAATCAAAAATGCAGAAACAGACAGATTCAATCGCATAAAAAAAACTCCAACTACGAACTGAATTACATACGCTAATTGTAAAGATTTCCATTACATGTATGAATGATCTTACTTACCAAACCAAATGAATATCTTGGCTGAATAAATTGCTTGCAACAATTCCGCAGATTTTTTTGGTTGTTTTTTACGGTGCAAAAACGGATTGTTTTTGTTTTTATTCGAAGGGGGATTTGGCATAACTGAATTTGGCAAATCAGTTCTTCCGTTTTGCAGCGTAAATGCCAATAAGTGGAGTTGTAACTGGCATGAAAATAGGGCCAAATCTGATTTACAGTTAAATAAAATCGAAAAATATTTCATTTATGAAAATAAAAATAAGCCAATTATCATTAAGGGTATATTTGGACTCACATTACTTTCTGTCCTTTACACCCATTGCATTTCTTTTCTGTCCTTTTTCCATAAATAAGATATAAACCTGTCCTCTAAGACCTTTTCCTAATATATATATATATATATATATATATATATATATATATATATATATATACACTAGTAGAGCCACATGATGCGATGCACAGTGTGCCACTTTTTTATATGCACCGATTATAATTTTTATGTCTGCAATAAATTTAGTTTAGCAAAAATAAAGAACATATCAACCTACTTCAATGCTTAGAAAAACATTTAAACCATCCTCTAGATGTGACAATATGCATGCGTGTTGCAGCAAGAAAGGTTACATGTGGGGAAAAAATCCTGAAGATCAAAATACACATTCGTGCAAAAAACTCAAACCAGAGTTTCTGTGAACCAATAAAAACTACATAATAACAAAATTAAAATTTCTCAAACTCGAATAAATGAATTGTTAGTCGTAGAATATTATTCATTTCAGACTTAACCCTAACTAATACTAATAAAAAAAATAAAAAAGAAATGGTTCGGAAGATTTTCATTTTCTTATCTTTTATCGAAGTAAATTAACCGAAGGATAAGTAAGATAAATGGGAGTTGGATCTCGTTTTTTATTTTTATGTATCTTTTATGTATCATAGATCGAATGAACATTCTCATTCCTTATCTAATTTTTACAATATTTTATTTTCTAGTAGTTTTTGTGGCACCGTACCAAATCATACGACTCTGTTTTACTTAACCAAAAATTACGAAGATCGAAATGCATCTTCGTGCACAAAAAAGTCAAACCAGAGTTTGATTGTACTAATAGAAACTACATAATAACACAATTAAAATTTCCAAACTCGAATCGAGAATTGAATGCTTCAAATAAAAACCTAGTGATAAACACGTTGATGTGATAACACCGTCACCAAATTATACGACTTCGTTTTACCTAACCAAAAAAAAGGAAAAAGACAAAATTTGGTATAATGACGACCAAAACGTCGCTAAAGCCGGACGACCAAAGCGTCATAAAAAGCCGGACGGCCAAATGCAAAATTTATATATATATATATATATATATATATATATATATATATATATATATATATATATATATATATATATATATATATATATATATATATTTGTTATATTTTGTTTTCGCCTTCATAAAATTTACTATCGCCCTAACGCTTATAATAATTGCATAATTTGACATAAAATCTTTATCATATAAATGAAAAACATAGTTATTATCAAAATAATACATATAAACATAACTTAACAAGTTTTGAAATATTGGTTTCCGTGAAAAACATTGTTTGTAATGTTATAAATCCTTATTAATGGGAGTAGAAGGATAAATTAATGTGTTCAAATTATATGATATATAATAGTGTGTTTTTTCTATTCTATAACGTAAAATTTATAGTCGTATTTTTTTTAGCGGTATATAGTAGTGTTTATTTTTGGATCCGAGAACATAAAATGACACAACTATACATTTTTTTTATCGTAATTCTTTTAGAATTATCGCTCATCCATCTCGGGATCCTGCGTCGGCCCATGTTCCTAATATTACTCTTCAATACCTTTGTTAATTGATTCTGGCTTAGTTTTTAATTGGATTTTGATTAGTTTACTTTGTACAATGTTAAAACTAAAATATATCAAGAAATTATGTTTTGATGGGCTAATGAATTGTGTTCGGATGATTGAGTAAGTTGGATCTTAAGACTCGTTTCATAGGTAAGAATAACATGATAACAAACCGCTCGGAACATGCTGACTCATGATCAGTTTAACACGTAAGTCTTATGTGGCAGTGAAATCATACATTAAAAAACGGAAGAAATACAAAAATAAAAGCACATAAATTGAAAAGAACAATAAATAACAAATATGATCAGTTTCAACTGAAAAGATGGAACACCACATGTCATTTCAGTCAAGCGACCACTGATGAACCAACAGGCCATTTTCGTATCGTATATAATAACGTCCTTAAGATTCAATCATGATTGGAATATCATAACAGTGATTACGGTTGATAAAATCTCGACTCACAGTAAATGATTTAATTCTTAAAAATCTATTGTCATATGTATTATTAAATAGGACATTATTAGTAAGGTTAGAGTTGCACGTATTTGATGTCTTATATATTGTGAAGATAATGATAGATCTCATTTATCGAAGTGTATAGACACTTGGGTTGTACGAGCTAGGACGTGTATTGGAGAATACATGTGTTATATTGACTCCCTTACTTTATTAAGTGTCGCGTGTATGCGACGGTAGTATAATTATCTTTAGACCGGAGTCTTCATAGTACCGTTGTGTGGATTCTCATGCTTTAATACTATTAAGGTTTCTCTTAACCATGGGACGATCACGCGGTAGTGATTGGGTGTGATATTGAAGCATACGTAGGATTTATGTCGTTCGTCCGGGATTCGTGTTTCATAATGGTAGGAATATATATTTGAAAGGGTCTTCTTATAGGAAATATTATCCCTCAAAAGTTGTTCAAATTGATGAAATCGAAAATACAAGATAAAATATAATGTGGAATTCTCATTAATCAAAGATAATAAAAAGTTAAGTTACAATGTGGCTGGATGTGGAGTATTTATAGATGATACTCCTCACAAATTAGTTACAAGTAGTTACAAAGATTATAACATAAAGGTGTCTAAGTTCAGCTTCATTTCTTCAGCTGAAGTGTGTGTTGTTGATGTGTGTCTACTCAAGTGAACTCTTTACTTAGTTGATCTCTACAACAGTTGGCTATCCTGCACTCTAAGTGTGTGCACATCCTCTTGTATCCAACACTCATTTATCTGTATACTATAACACCCCTCAAGCTGAGGGTGGTGAATGAATTAGCTTACACATCTTGCTTGATCCAACACTCGTTTATCCACTGAAAACTTGGTTGGAGAATTTTAGAAAACCTACCTTATCCAACAAATAACAAAAAAATCGGTGCATCCAAAGCCTTTGTGAGAATGTTATTCTTTGTATGAACAGACGTGAGTTTGATCATGCCTGATTTAACTATCTCTGACAACATTATAGTCAATCTCAATGTGTTTTGTTCTCTCATTAAAAACAAAAATGTGAGGAATATGGAGTGCACTGACATTGTTACAAAATAAGACAACAAGAATCTTAGTGACACATCAATATTGTATCATCTTTTCACACATCACACTATTCATCCAATATGAGTTAGAACTGGTTGATTAATCTGACGTAATTTAAGTCAGACGTTTGGTGTTTTTTAGACCCAACAGAGACAACACATTTCATATATTGTGACTAATATAAAGGCTGAAAAGATTCCAATATTCCACCTAAAATTGGGTCATAATCAGTAAACGTTAAAAAAAATTAAAAAAAGGTAAAATTAACATAAGATTTGTAAGTTGCAAGACATTTTATTATCATCTCTCAACATAAAAAAAAAAGACATTTTATAGTGGGAAAAGAAATTCTCCAAGAGCAAGTAAATTTCATCCCATTAGTTAACCATTTGATTTCTCTAGCCTCAGGTGGGAAGGTCCCAGGTTCGAATCCCCCTTCCCCCAATAAATAAGGCCATTAGGCCACGCTTTCGTCCCTGTGTAAAAAAAAAAAGAAATTCTCCAAATCCATCCCTATCTTATTGGTTACGTATGCAATTTGGTTGTCAACACATGTCAGACTTTTGTGATTTTAATTAGGCATATATCATCAGTAGTATATGGTTTGGGAAGAATCAAAATTGACATTTGTACCCTCAAAAGAATTGACATTTGTAAGCGGAGAGCCAATCGTTTAAGAAATAAATTAGTAGAGGTCACATATGAGGATTTTTTTTTTCTTCTTTCTGAGTGGCACATATAGGATGTTCTTCCGCATTTTTTAAGGAAAAATAATAATAATAATGTTTTTATTTATTGAAATGAAATCATAATTCTAAAGCTTAAAAAAGTAAGGGCCAAAGACCCAAAAGACAATAAACTGACTTATTGACTTATAAGACAAAAAGAATCATTGAACATATAGACACAAATTAGATAGATAGACTAAATACTCCTTAATGAAGAAAAAAAAAAAAAATAAATAAAACAGGGGGAAGAGGCGGGGAAGTGGGGAACACTGAATGTCTATTTTTTTTTAAAAAAATTTAGCTTACGCTATACTTAACTTTTTTTTTTCTTTTTTTTTTTTCTGGAGAACGATGAAAGTTTTTTTTTTTTTTTCCTCCAATGACCACCGCGACGCATTGACCACCCCGATGCAATGACCATCCTGATGCATAGACCACCGCGACGCCCGATGCGATGACCATCGCGATGCAGAGACACCGCGATGTATAGACACGGCGATGACACCTCGATGAAGTGATACAACGACGTAGTGACCACCCGCGATGCAGAGACGCCTCAATGAAGTGACACCACGATGCATTGACCACGCCATCCATTGATCACCTCGATCTGATGACCACCTCCGATCACGAGACACCACAATCAGCTGACCAACCCAGATCACGAGACACCGCGATCACGAGAACCACCCCGATCTGAGAGACATCACGATGTTATAACATTTGACGATGCAGAGACATCGCGAATAAGAGACACCGCGATGAAGTGACACCGCATTGCAGAGACACCACGATGAAGTGACACCGCAATGCAGAGACACCGCTGATGAAGTGACATCGCGATGTTATAACATTTGACGATCGCAGAGACACCGCAATGCAAAGAAACCGCATTGCGAGACACCCACGATGAAATGACACCGCAATGCGAGACACCGCGATGAAGTGACACCGCATTGCGAGACACCACGATGAAGTGACACCGCAATGCGAGAGCGCCGCATTCTGAGACATCGTGATATTATAACATTTGACGATCAATGGCACACGCGCATTGCATGTACACCACGATGAAATGACACCGCAATGCAGAGACACCGCGATGAAGTGACAACGCGATGCAAAGACACCGCGATGAAATGACACCGCATTGCAGAGACACCCCCGATGCAGAGACACCGCGATAAAGTGACACCGCATTTATGTAGTGACATCAACAATTTATGCAGTGACATCTGCAGTGACATCAATGTCACATTGTCACTTCATTAGTTGTCTAATGTATGCAGTGACATCAATGTCACTTCATTAATTATATCAATTTGGCTTGTTTGGCAACGGAGAAACTCTAATGGCGTGTTTGGATTGCGGTAATAGAATGGAATGCAATACTTTTTTCATTACATTATATCAATTTGGCTTGTTTGGCAACGGAGGAATGGAATATAATTTCATTCCAACGGAATGAAAATGGATGATTTTCATTCTATCCAAAATTCAATGGATGTATTTATATTTTCCAGGTTCGTGTTTCTGTTGTTCTTACAAGTGGACCTTTCATGTTGAATCTTGATTGTGATCACTACATAAACAATAGCAAGGCATTGCGAGAGGCAATGTGCTTTTTGATGGATCCCAACCTCGGGAAATATGTTTGTTATGTTCAATTTCCGCAGAGGTTTGATCGTATTGACAGGAATGATCGATATACCAATCGTGTCTACGATTTTCTTCGACGTGAGCATTCTATTCTCGATCCGGTTTTCTGGTTTAGTTGGTTTGAAATCAATGGTTTAGGTTGTCTGCTTGGACCCACTAGTCAATTGGTCCATTTATCTCAGGTATATGCAGATGGGAGAAACCAGGAGGAGTTGACTATCTTCGAGCAAAGAAGAACAACAAAAACCTCAACCTCCTTCCATGCGAAAACCTTCCACCCACCACCAAATTTCAACCACAAAAGATCTCGACCAGCTTTACCCCTCACCAGCAGGATCAATCCCGGTTCGTTATCCTCAACAATCTTCTCAACATTCATCCATTTAGTGTGCTATTCTTTTTTTTTTCATGTACAAGTTTTATTCTTTGTTGTATTCTTGCTCATATTTGATGTTTTTGTATATTGCATTATCAAGTGTCCGGACCTGGGAGGCCACCGAATCATCATGCAGTACACACACTTAAAGCAGTGTCATTTTCATCTCTAGATTTTGAACTGTAATTGCTGGCTGTGGAACATAATAATTGATTATACCTCGTTTATTGGATTCACAATCCGTTATTTTTTGGGTCATCGAGAGCTCAATATGGACAAAAACCTGCTTTGCAGCTGGCTCGATGAATGATTACGGGCGTATGCAACGGTATATATCAAGATTGTTGTTTTTTTTTTTTTGAATGGCATCATTGTTAACTCGTTAATAACTTTCACCAACCAAAATAAAAAAGAAAAAAATTGATTTGCAATTGAGCAAGAATACAACAACAAAATCTGAACTTGAGAGGTTTGGACGGCATTCAGGGGACCGGTTCGTGGATACAGGTTGTGTCTTCAATGAATCTGCGTTGTATGGTTACGAACCACCTCTCAAACCTAAGCCCAAAAAGACCGGGTTTCTTTCTTCTTGTTTCGGTGGATCAAGAAAGAAAAGTTCCAAATCAAATAAGAATGGATCATTCCATAAAAAAAAAAATCAAAAAAATAAGAAGGGATCAGATAAGAAGAAGTCTAGCAAGCATGTTGATCCTACTGTTCCAATTTTCAGCTTGGAAGATATACAGGAAGGAGTTGAAGTTATGTGGGTCCTGCCTGTATATATGACGAGACATGGAAGGAGGAGGAGAAGGAGAAGAATAAATTAGATTAGGGGTATTT
The DNA here is from genome assembly GCA_026214975.1 of Gentiana macrophylla. Taxonomy (NCBI): domain Eukaryota; kingdom Viridiplantae; phylum Streptophyta; class Magnoliopsida; order Gentianales; family Gentianaceae; genus Gentiana; species Gentiana macrophylla. The sequence continues at coordinate 40,994,822 of CM047808.1, read as the reverse complement.
TGGTACATGTAGATATATTATGTCCTTATAAGTCTAACAGATTCCTTTGTGTCCTTATGAGACTAATAAATATAAAAAACTATACTTTTAAGTAATAAACCCTAAAAAAAAAGAATCATAATTCTATAATTTACATACTGTTTGAAAAAAAAAAAAACCACAAACTACGTACACCAAATCGGCAAATAAGACTGAGCTTGGGTTGGGTTGGGTCGACTTGAGTTGGGTTTTTACATAGTATATGTCGGGTTGGTTCAAGAAAAAACTAACCCAAACCAAACCATATGTTCATCCATAAAACATGCATCTATAATAGAACTTTTATGATATCAAATCCACACACATGTATATATCAAAATTCGAGTTCCATACCATATGTTCATATCAATAATCATTAAAGAAAACACTTTTAGGAAAGAATACGTTAAAATTTGATAATTAAGAGTCCAACAACATATAACAAACCAACAACATATAGATAATAATCATATTTGAAATAGTATACTTAAAAAAATAAACATACTGATTCTTTTTTGAAAAAGGTCAAAGAATCATAGACAGGCGAAAATGAAAATGATAAGCGTGAATATGATAACACCATTTTACCGTGAATGGAATACAAACACACACACACACACACACACACATATATATATATATCGGGTTGGGTTGGGTCAACCCGGAAAAAATATAAAAGAAACCAACCAACCCAAAATGTTTTGGTTTGGTCAAAAACCCAAAAAAAATTTGGGTTTCAATTAATTTGGGTTTTGGGCTTCGGTTTGGAGTTTTGGGTTGGATTGGATTTATTGGGTTTTTTTCCATTCACTGCGTGACAAAATGTTGCTCAGCATTCACTTTTGGTTGACTTTTGGATGTAATGTGCGTATGATTTTGTTAAAACAAAAGATTTGGCAGCTGTAATTTTGTACAAAACCCAATTTTTAGTCTAGATACATTTAAGAATAAATTCATGTCATCTTCTTTATATAGCGGTATTTCATGTCAAAAATTATAAATTAAGAGCCTTAAAAAAAACCTTTTACACATTTCAAAAAAAACAAAACCTTTTACTATTAAATTAATTTTTTGAGGATTAAATTAGAATTTTAAGTAGAACAAGTACCTAACAAAATATATTTGATTCAATTTATGATTTCTTTTCAGGTAAATAAGATAACTACAAGTCTACAACACTATTTTTCCGAAAAAACCATACCTTCCGTCCTAAAATATAAGTCATTTTAAATGTTTTCACACATTAAAAATGTAGTTGAATACCATAAATTTGAAGGTTAAATGTCTAAAGTGCCAATTGACTATCATTAATGTATTAGTTGTTAGATTGATAATAAATTAGAGGTAAAATTAAGAAATGAGTAATAAATGTTGAATTGGTAATTATATCGTGAGACAAATCAAAATAGGTAGAATGACTTATATTTTGGACAGAGTAAGTACAAAACTATTTTACATTTTATACACAAGAATTATTTGCATAAAGAGCCTAGTGGTTAAACACTAGGTAATAACCCGGCAGTGACCCGGGTTCGAGCCCCACTTAGAGCAAAAAAGGGCTTGTGTGTATATATCGTTTCTTTAAAAAAAATTAAATTAAAGTAGTTGAAATTCACTATCTCCTGCCTTATGACGAGCTGACGAGCGAAATCGCCTATGTATGGGCAGGATACATAGGCAAGATCTCCTATATTAAACTCGTATTCAATGTAGCATTTATTATTTTTTTCCTCCTTTACCTTTCATTTCAATAACCTAAATTTTGATACAATTTTCCATGCATAAATAATGAAAGGCATTTTTGTTATTTTACACTCTATTTCAGACACATTAATCATTTTTTTAATTTACGTGATTATTCTCTCTCCGACAGTTCAAAATAAACGGAGGGAGTCAATAGTCATGATTTTTCACAACTTTACAACCATTGATTTAATAACGGTCAAAGGACAATTTAATCTTTTATTACTAAAATTAGTGATCTTTAACCATCTTCCTAAACCGTGTGAAAAAATCTAAATAAACTTATAATTTCAGTAGCAGCAGGAGGATTATCATGAAGATGCCCTAAATAGCACTATAAGATAATAATATATACCATACAACTAAAAAAGTTATGCCCCTTTCTCAAACACCTGATTTACCTTCTCATACTACAAACCTAATTAACATCTACATAATTGTAATTCTAAACCACCTTATAAGTGTAAACATAAATGTCTTGTCATTAATTGGCAATTTTTTTAGATCAGCGAGGACGACTGGTCTAGCAGAATGACCGGATCCTTTATGACTACTCACTTATTACTGCACCGGGGTTGGTCTGGGGGCGTTACACTAACATCAAAAACAGGGCACCATCATTGAACTCAAAGCTAACACTACAGAAAGAGAACAACTGTACAATCTCATTCATCAATCATGGAGGATTGTGATTGACTAGGTGTCGGGCTGACACTCCCACCTCGGCTTATCTTCAACGCGTCCAGTGCTTTTTGTATCTCCATTGTCATGGCGCTGTCTACGCTCCCTGATGAAAACCTCTTGTGTGCTTTCTGCAAGTGAAGTTTCAGTGAGCTGCTGCTTAAACCTGCATTGCGCCCACACATCGGGCATACCTTCATTGCCGGTTTTCGTTTTTGCCATTCCATGGAAACTTTACCATGTAACTTCTTGTCTAGGTCTAAAAGGATTCTTGCAAACCCATCATTCGGTTGTGCTCGTCTATGGACTCGTTTCAATGCATTCCAAGCTTGTAGTAATGTCATTTTCCTATATACCACAGTAATATGCATATGTCAAATCAAATTTCTTGAAACATGCACACCTACTTTTTTGAAATCAAAACGGGACGGACTTACTTCCGGAGCATCAGATAAGCAAGAACTAAGGTTGCACTTCTGCTTCTGCCTTCAAAGCAATGAACTAGAACCTTCCCTCCAAGCTGTTCAACATGATCAATATAGTCGTGTGCTTCCTCGAAGATTTCATCGATGTTTGAATCTTCATTGTCACATACCTGCCTCATAAGTACCAATTATCAGCATATTACCTACAAGTTGGCTCAGCTCGTAAAAATGCATCATTTCATCCCTAAGGTCGTGGCAAAATTGTAGGACTATGTTGGTAGGTATCTGTAATTACTCTTGCATGTGCTCAAAGAGCCCGAGGACCTTGCATACACCAAAAATGGTGACTGAAACAAGATAAGGATACTAAAAAGGAACTTACGGAAAAGTTCTTGTACTCAAATAAGTCAGGAAACTGAGAATCTGACTGTCCAGTTTCATTTGTGCACAAACATAAGATATGGGTAATTCCTAAATGTTGCAGAGTGTACACGGATCTCGCAGCAAGAGCCCCACCTATAAAGAGGGAATCTGAAACAGAAGATGGCCTTTCTGTGTTTGCAGCATCAGATATTAGTGCTATCCTTTCGAGGACATGCTCAAGCCTGACCTGCACTTTCAAAGCAAATATCAATCAGGAAAAAGATAAGGTATATCAAGTTACCGAACGCATTCCACGTGTTTGTTGAAAGTCCTAGTTCATCTTTTTTACCTTCAACTCGTATGCATCAACAGCATAATTATTATCACTGCCTTCGAAGAATCCAGTAGTGAAATTGTTCTCCTGACATAGTTTAACAGCATCGTTCTTGAGCATTTCACTCCATTGTTCTAATTCTTTGTTCACTTCCCCATCCACCTAAATCAGAAAATGAATTTCCTGTCAGGTTACAATTTTTAGGCGCTGATAAAGAAGAATATCGTATTGCATCAAGATTTATGAAATAAAGAATACAGGCCTTAGCGAATTTCTGAAAGTCACGTAGCTTTGATGTCAAGCGAAGTCTATGTAAGCCTTCACCACTCCATCTGTTGGATTTTCCCTGCCATGAATCCCGTGAATGTGGAGAAGAAATTTCTGAACTGTCTTTAACTCCTGAAGATGATGATTTAGGAGCTGTGTTCTGCAAATCCCCTTCATTTACATCCGAGTGGTTCTCATTAACCATCCTCGGTGTTGAAGGAGAATACATACCAGTTCCACCACCTTGTGATGGCGATGGGGAAAATAACGAATCGTCCCTGTCAGTAGTATCTCCAGAGACTCTATTGATTATACTAAAATATACCCGCAAGAGACCATCCAGCTTTTGATGAAGTGTGAGGAGAAATATGTGAAAGCCCTGCAAATCTCTGAATGCAGCACGGAATCCGCTCCTAAACGCATGGACAACCGGAAACATATCAGTCAGATGCGTATCGGTTACAATTCCAGAATCTTCTGGAGGAGATCCAAGTTTTCCTCCAGACACTTCATATAGCAACTCTGAAGCATATTGTGAACTGTTGATAAGAAGCTCAATAAGTCTCGGATACTTTTCTTGGTCGTTTGCACGTTTACCAGCAGGCGGTCTACGTGGAACTCCAGAATCTATTACCACAACATGAGAATCAGAAGGTGTTGATTCAATTGAAATCTGGCTTCTTAAACTACTAGTGGTAGATTTAGGAGATTCTGCAATATCGGAAACATCAGAAGTCTGTGATACCAGTACTGAATTGGACGAGTTCAGTTTACTATCAACAGAAGTTGCCCGTCTCTCTTTCTCAAGTGCCCGAATGACTCTTGGTCGATACCTTTTGATGGCAGAATCAAAGGAAGCCTCGAGCACATCCATGTTTGAAGAATTAACTTTTTCTGCAAACAATAAGTTTGCGGAGTTCCCACGCCACCATAAATGTCTACAAGGAAGACGATCTTCGTTTCTGATGACAAGGTCCAACATCAGAACTCTGCCAAGGGCTGCTGCTGTCTTTTTGGCTGTTTCTTTCGACTCAAATGGATAAGAACTTTCTAGTAGAGGTGAACCATGAATATAACTGTGTGATGATAGAATCGGTTAGTCCCCCGGTTAAATACATAGAAAAATTCATGTCAGCTATTAAGAAATATGAAAGAAAGCAATTTTAGAAAACGGGTCTTAGTTTTTGTACACACTTCATCAGCAAAAGGCATCGGCTAAGCTCAAGGGCTTCTAGAAGCTCTGAACATGTCAATTCACCTCCTTCATCTCCTTCATTAATGGCAGCTTCTTTAGCTTTCTCTGTAGCGTCCTTGATCTGCACCCATTCCTCAGAACAATTGTGAACAACCCTTGCCTGGAACATTGAACAGAAAATAATACAAGTGTCAAACTTTGAAATAAATAGTTAGAACAAGAAATTTCTCAAGTAAAAATGGTAACAACTTGCGGAGTTCGAACGCCTAGCCACTTTCCCAGCTCGTATCCAAGGCGTTCTGATTGAGTGGCCATCCTTGAAGATGAGAATTTTATAACAGCTGCAGCTTCTTTTCCAGAAGATTCCCCGCTTTCAAGTTGGTGAAACAGTGCAAAGAAAACTACACCACCGGAGTTAACAGTGACCTGGCACCAACAAGAACGTTAATGGAACAAAAGCCTGAAAAGAATATAGTAGTATCTCTATTACAGTCCTAAATCAAACAGGGCACATGCAAAAGTAAAAAAAGCGAAAGGAAACAAATATATACATACCTCTAATGCTTTATTGGCTTCTTCTTCAGAATGTTCGGTATTGCTACTATGTTCTGTATGATGAAGTGATGAAAGCATGTTCCAAGAAAAGGAGCTTGATTCAATATCACAGATATCAGCTTTACCAAGTCTTTCCCACAAACTAATGTCAGCAAGTTGTTCAGGCGGAGAACTTTTTACGTCGTTGGTTGACTCCTTGAAACTGAACCAAGAACATGACCATCACTAAATGACCAACAGGCTAATAAAACGGACAACCCTAAACGTAAGTAGTAAAACGACAAGAAAACATTAATAGTTTAAGCACATAAGGCTAATGCTTCAAGAAAATACTTTGAAAATTGGCTTCTAAAGAGTCGGGTATACACACCAGGGTGGGGTCACCGGAATGTAAAACTATATTTTTATCCAAAAATTTATTTCAGTGGGGTCACCAGAGCTTAAAACTACATTTTTTAACAACAAAACTACATCGTTTTAATACTTAAAAAAATTCCCCGGATCTCAGTGGGGTCACGTGACCCCCCCTAGCTACACACAGATCCACCCCTGATGCACACTCGACTTCATAAAAGCCGTAGATGTCAAATGTAGACCATATCATCAACTTTTTATCATACTCAGTTTTTTGAAAGTCGGTTTTCAACGTGCTGCCATGATAGGTGCCGTGGAACAGTAATTGTTTTCAACGTGGTGCGCTCGTGATAGGTGTGTTGCATTTAAAGACCTTCTAATTAAATCATAGCAAACTAAGGATGCAAATTCACAATAACCTAACTTATAAACTGGAAGCATTTCCTAAACTAGCTAACAAGTAACAAGGAACCGAATGCAATCATTACCCCAAGGGCATACTAGCCGATCTGTGAGGTCGGTGAGGGAAACCGGAAGACCTGTACCTCCCGCTCCGCTTACGTACAAGCTCCAACCATTGAGCAAACCTGTATGCAGGGCCTGCTGTAATGTCACCTAACATATAAAGCACCTGCAAAAGGATTCACCATGGCCACCAATTTTTTTTTTTCCAAAACAACACCTTAATCTCTGCTTATTCCTCCAATACTATACAATAAACAAAAAAAACCCGACATTTGAAACATTAAAATAAACGAATATCATTCTAACCCGGGATGTGACAGTGAGGGGCAAAGGGGGATCAGACTCCTCAGGTCCCAGATCCAACTGCTTCTCATCTTCTTCTTTCTGCATTTATGTAAGTGTGTGTATATAAGTACAAAAAAAAAAAACAGCATAAACTTCTTTAACTATAAATAGGCACCGATGAAACTTCAGATCCAGAATATCAAATTTCATTGGCAAATTAGTATTGGAAAAAGAAAAAATGAAACCTTAAACAGCAGATAAGTTCTATCTTCATGAGATTTAGAAAGAAAGGGATGTGGGGCAATGATTTCAAACCAAGAAAAAAAAAAAAAAAAAGCTTCCTACATTCTGTGTAATATGGAAGAAGGGAAAGTGAAACCTGTAAAGGGTAAAGTTCATCTTTTTTCTGGATGGACATTCTTTTTCCTAATTTTTCGTTTCCGGGTCTCGGGAAATTGCAATCTGCTTATTATTGTTGGTCTGACAATTTGTTCTAAAAAGACGGGATTTCATCTTCTTGCTTTGCAATGGGGTCGTTGAGGGAAAAAGAAAAACACAGTGAGATTACGTGGACCGAGAAACAGAGTAACATGGGTGCATGAATACAAAAGGAAGAAACTCCATCATTAAATTATGTTATCTCTGTTTTAAATCACAATATTTGAATTTTTGTTTTGTGATACAGTACAAATCCAATATCTTTTATATTTATGCCTCAAGTAATATTTTATGCATAAACATATTGGATCATTTAATTACATTTTTTTTTAATCATATGAAAAATCGAATAGGATTATTAAAATGGAACGGGAGGAGTACAGTTCATTATTGTACAATCAAAGCTACTCAATGCTTAATACATATATGTCTCACTTTTCATTTTACATACACATTTATACCATGTATGATCAAAGATCAATAGATTTTTGGTTTTTTTTTTTAGGGGAAAGATCAATAGATATTGATCCTTGCAATTTGTTGATTGCATACTTCCTTCGGCATGGCACGTAGAATCCCTTTCTTTTTTTCTTTTTTTGATTATACGTAGAATCCCTTTTAAAAATGATACATCCCCAGAATGAATGTATCACTCATCCTCCGAAAGTGTGTTTGTGTGGATTTATAAGAGCATACGTAATGGTGCAAGGGAATAAAGGCTCTGACCATTATTTACTATTGCTAGAAAATAAAATATTCAATGTTTTACAAATATTTGTGTAATGGCTTTAGCTTTTTTGGTTTTCTTTATTGGGAAATTCTATCTTAAAGACTCCAACATAGGGAGTCATTTATGCCAAGATATACTGACTACACAAATTGATTACAGAATTTAAATCACAGATTTTAGTTCACACTTGTGTGCCACTCCCCATATCGGAGCCTCTGTTAACCTCCTCCCATCTTTATTGGGGATACGAATGGTTAGCTTTTTTGGTTTTGTAGTGTAATATTGAGAAGCTTCTCTGACACCTTCGATAAAGAGAAGCCGGAAGAGAAGTCTTCGACCAAAAGCCTAAAAATTTTAGGTCATTAAGATCATATACAATGAACCTTTTTTTCACAATGGGAAAACCACTTTATGTAAGAAGTGACAATGTCATTTTTTTTAAGAGTTGCAATGATACATATAATCTTGATACTAAAAAGTGGATGGCATTTGAAATGGGACTCTGCCACATTTTAAGTCACATCGGCACTTCAAAATTTGAGAGTTGCAATATTATTTTTGTGTTTTCCTTTTGTAAAGTTGTACAAATATAAAAGACTACTGTGGAATCATTGGGGATGAGATTGTGGATGTAATGACATGTAGATGCCACCTAGGATTTTTTTTATTCTTTTTATGCATAATGCCAATGGGAAGAGGTGTGTCCATTGTGATTGCTCTAAGTGATATTTTATTAAAAGCATCTTATATTGTCAGAAAAAAGCTTCTAAAGAAAGAGCCAGTACTTGTGCTCTAATAGTGACCCCAGTGGTACACCCTATTCCACTCCCAACTTATCTTATTTTTCGTTCCAGAATCACCTTTTTAACACCCTATAAAACAACATACTCCAATAAGCACTCCCTATATTATTCCCTAAAATTACTTTTCTCTCACACTCAACTAATTAATTTATCTTATCAACACATTTTATAGAAATCGGAATGACATATTTTATACCTACGATGTGAGATTTTAATAGTTGACATTCTTGCCCAAAAAAAAAATATTTATCGTATCCGCTCATAAAAAAAATTGCCGTATGTTATTTTCGAAATAAAAAAAATTGATATGCTTAAACACAGAAAAAGAGCAGTACCTGAATTGTAAAAAAAATTATCCACATAAAATGGGAAGAATTCACAAATTAAAATTTTATCTTTGATGGAAAATATTTTATATTTCTTGCACAAAAAAAATCTCCTCGTGGATGAATCACATAGCAACTCGGAGAAAGAAATTTGGAAGAGATGAGGAATTGGTGGGTGGGAGAGAGAAATGAATTAAAAAAGATGGATAGAGTGGTACTGTTCACTTTAAGTGAACCTTCAAATTTAGGGGCTCTGCTAATTTTTATTAGGGATTGGGGGTGGGAAAGAGGGCCACTGCAGAAACAAAGTGTTATAAGTCACCCTATATTAATTTTAGAGGCTGTGTAAATACCACCGTTGGGGTCACTCTAAGAGTATTTAAAGGAATATCATTGTAGATACTCCCTCCGTCCAATTTTAATAGTCTTGTTTGACTTTTCACATATTAAGAAAAGGGTAATTGATACTTTGAATCTCATTAAATGATCCAATATGTTTATATTTATGACAAAGTATTACTTAAAGGACATAAATGTAAAAAATATCGGAGCATTTAATAAGATTCAAAGCATTAATTATACCTTTTTTAATCGTGTAAAAAGTCAAACAGTACTATTAAAATAGGACGGAAGGAGTATATTTTTTTGTATTTACTGTATTTATTGTGTTCACATGGAAAAGGATCCGGATAATTCTTGTAACACTGTATTCACCCAACACAAAATCAATAAAATTATTGTTTCAATCTCAATCCATTATGGTATCAGAGTATTTAGTAGGGAAAGGAGCCAAAAGTCCACTTTTCAATATAAAATGAATAAGCATGACACACTCTTATTTTTAGTTGTGAAAAAGACTAAAAAAATTCAGACGAACAAATTACCCTTAAGCTACAGCGCGTTTGTTCAGCATTCCATATTCATCTTATATCTGCTGAATTCTTTGCTGCTAATGCTTATTTTTCTTTTTCTTTTTTGATTTTTAAATAACTGTAATTTTTGATTCAGAACACCGATCATCGAAATTTTTTCACCAAAATTCATATTTTTTTTACTCTTTATTTTGAGATCTCATATGATACCCTTCCGACGTAAATTTTAAAAGACGAAAAAAAATATTTGCATTAATCAGAGCGTTTTTCTTATAAACGACAATAACTTTTGATTTAGAACACCGATCATCAAAATTCTGTCACCAAAGTTAATATTTTTTTTCTCTTCATTTTGAGATCATATGATACCCTTTCGACGTAGTTTTTGAAATCGGAACAATCACGCGTTTACACTAATACAATAACAGTATCACAATATCAGTATCACATGTAGTTCAAGGTTCAATAGCATCACGTATGATTTAAAATATTTAAACATAATACTAGTAGTTTCCAGAATGCAAAAATATGATTATGATGAACATGTAGTACTTGTCTCATTAGCAAGACAAAATGAAAGCTCCGAAAATAAACTAAAGCACCAAGAATAAGTCAATTAGCTGCAACAACATCAAGTACAACATTCCCCAAGCTCTTTGCACTCCCTTAAGACGGAAGCTCTGATGGGGAACACGCTACCCATTCTTATGTATCAACTGGCTAGGAACTTTTCAAAAGTCCATTGAATTTCTTGCGTTTCTTCACAAACTCAAACAATGGAGCAGCATTTTCTCCATTTACTTCTATTGTTTCCACATTGAATTGCATTTTGTATTAAAAATGAGAGAAGGAGCCTACAATATCAATAACACAATGACGATATCACAATATCAATATCACAAAGATCACAAGATATTAGTATCACGATTCTGATATTAGTATCACAATGACGCGATCACAATATCGATATCGATGATCATGTTAAGATATAAATTTCCCTAACTTCATAACCCAAGTTACGAGGATCAAGTATCTCCTCTTATATGTTGTTGAACTTATATTACAGTTGTTATTTGTCACACATTGATGAATTGCTATTATTTCACCTACCATATTATCAGGATCGTTTCAAACATTTGATAGGCCCGGGGCAATTGAAATTGAATAGGAATTATGTAAATGAGAGAAAAGTATTAGCACATGAGTATGTAAAATGAAGAATCCCTTCAAAATTATATATATACCCATGTCACTTGACCCTCACATGTTTGTGTTCGTTGTCCTGCTATTAGGGGGGTCTGTAGTCGAATTGAGATCGTTTACCTTTTTTTGATGAATTTAAGGACGAAGATGATGATGAGGAACTGGAAGCAACGATACTACTACCGGAACCAGCCATGATTTCAGAGTCCAGCCACATATGAGCTAAAACCTGGCAAATACCTAGGGAAATATTACCTTATTATTTCATGTAACACTTTACTTGTATACATTATTTATAACATGACATATTAATTGTATTGTATAAACAATTAATATGTCATAAAGTAACTCTATTTTGTCCTATTATGTAATAGCTGCCCATAGGAGTATCTAGCCGCCCAAAGCACTTAATACTCTACTAGGACCTCTCACATTCAACCTTGTATCTATTAATACTCATTCTTTTATCCTGAATAAACAAGTTGAGTTTACTCAAGTATTATAGCTTTCTCAAACTCTCTTCATGGTATCAGAGACATAATCTCCTTTAATCCGCTGCAAAATCTCCTATCGTTTCAAGAATGTCTTCAATATCCAAAGCCTCTTCACCCTTAGTAGAGCCCCAGCAGCCTCAATAGGCTGGGGTTACTGAAAACTCTTCTTTTACAAATCACAGACTTGATGGCAACAACTACCTATTGTGATCAAGATCTATGAAAATGTACATATCAGGCCAGAGCAAGATGGGATACTTGTCTAGTTCCAAACCTGCCCCTACTGAAACTGACCCCAAGTTTGAAGCATGGGATACAGAAAATAACCAAGTCATGACCATCCTCACGAGGTCAATGACAAAAAGAGATCAGTGAGAACTTCATGATGTATGACACTGCTACGGAAATCTGGGATAATGCCAGAGACCTTTACTCCAAAAAGGACAATACATCTGAGGTCTATGATCTTGAAGCCCAAATCCAAAATTGCAGGCAAGGTGATCTCATCTCAGAATCAAGATTTTAACCAACTATCTAAGGCATGGCAACACCTAGATATGTTGGAAACTCACCCATGGAAGGATGTAGGGGATGCTACTTTATACAAGGATATCATTGAGAAGAAGAGGGTATCAAGTTCCTTACTGGACTGAACCCATCTCTTGATGATGTCAGAGGTAGATCCCTTGCTACTAAACCTCTCCCCAACCTCAAATCTGTGTTTGCTGAAGTCAAACATGATGAAACTAGGAGAAAAGTGATGCTGTAAAGCAACCCTGCTGATCACTCTACTGAGAGCTCAGCACTGATGGTGGTCAGGAAGCCTACTGAGGCCACTGAGACCTATAGAAGGCCTACTGAGAAGACAAGAAAGTTGTTCTGTGACCACTGCAAACGCACAAATCACACCAAGAACACTTGCTGGAAACTACATGGTAAGCCTAACTCCTCTAAACTCTCCAAACCAACCAGGGAGAGTCGTAGGCGGATATGTCAGTGAAGAAGGTAACAAAGATACTACTTTGGATGCTCAGTTTTCTGCTTTCAAAGCCCTCCTTGCTCAACAAAAGGAAGGTAGTTCTATCACTGACACAGCTACTCATGCTAAAACAGGTATATTCCACTCACCTCTCAGTAGTGATACTTGGATTGTTGATTATGGGGCTTCCTCTCATATGACTGGTGACAAGAGTCTTATATCTCACTTTAAGCCTATCATCAGACCCACAATATTAAGATTGCTGATGGATCTATTTCCTGTGCACAAGGTTTTGGAAATGTTAAACTTACTGATAAGATCTACCTACATGATGTTCTGTTTGTTCCAAAATTAGATCAGAACCTTATATCTCACAAGAGACTCACTAAAGACCTAAATTGGACAGTCATGTTTAATAACAATCAGTGTATATTCCAGGATCTTTCTTCACATGAAGTGATTGGGAGAGCTAAATCCTGCTCAAGATTGTTTGTGGTCAACCCTGCTGAAGACAAAAGATTGAAGACTGAAACTGCCTCAGCAGCCTGCAACCAAACCTTAGACAATATCATGTTATGGGCATTATAGACTAGGTCATCCAAGTTTTGGTTATTTAAAGTCTTTATTTCCTGAATTGTTTAAATGATGTAACCTCTGTGACCTTCAATGTGATATTTGTCAGTTTGCCAAACTTACTAAATCTGTGTCTACTAAATTATCTTACTTACCCACCACATCTTTCACTTTGAATCATAGTGATGTATGGGGACCTTCAAGAGTTAAAAGTATAACAGGAAAGAGGTGGTTTGTCACCTTCATAGATGACCATACCAGGATCACATGGCTGTTTTTGATGAAAGATAAATCCAAAGTTGGAACCATCTTCCAAGAGTTCTATAACATGGTATCCACTCAATTTGACACTAAGATTAAAATCTTAAAAACAGATAATGCCCTAGAATACTACAAGTCTAACCTCAACACCTTCCTGAATGATAAGGGAATAGTTCACATCACTAGCTGTGTAGAGACACCTCAACAGAATAGGGTTGCTAAGATGAAGAACAGGCACTTACTGGAGATGGCTAGATTAGTCATGTTCACCACACATGTGCCAAGATACATGTGGGGTGAAGCTATATTAACAGCCACATATCTGATCAACAGGTTACCCAGCAGGGTGTTAGGTTTCAAGACTCCCATTCAAACCCTACTGACAACTCATCCCTGTCCTTAACTCATTGCTGACTTGCCTCCAAAAATCTTTGGATATACTGTGTTTGTCTATATTCATGCCCAACACAGAAGCAAACTTGACACCAAAGCTCATAAGTGTATTTTCCTAGGTTATGCCAAAGACAGAAAGGGCTACAAGTGTTATTCTCCCACTGACAAAAGGTTCTACAACTCTATGGATGTAAAATTATTTGAAAAAACCTCATACTATAGCAAACCTACTGAGACAGTCACATATGGAAACCTTATTGAAATAGAAGCATTTCCCCTTCTCATGATCCACTAACTCCCACTACACCCTCAGTTGAGGAAATTGAGCCCCTTTTCAATCCCTCAGCCAACTCCTAACATTGCAACAACTCCTCAGCAGAGTCCTAACCGTCAGCAGCCTACTAAGACTCATCAGCCTCCTGACACTGAACTCCCTACACCTATTGAACCTCAGCAACCTGCTAATACTCCTCAAACTCCTGAACTTATGAACACTTCTACTAATGACAGACCCATTGCTGTCAGAAAGGGAAAGAGATCATGCACTGGTCACTCTATTCATAATTATGTGTCATATTATGCACATTGGTCAAAACAAGACAACCTCATACTCAGTACCATTACATCGTCTCTCTCCGAAGAAGTATTGATGCAAGTTTATACAGCCACCACCTCCTCCGAAATATAGGCTGCACTCCAAACTTGCTTCGCATCTAAAAGTCGAGCCAAGCTCGTTCAAATTCACACTGAGCTATCCTCTACCCGCAAGGATAATCTTACCGCCATTGAGTATTACGTAAAAATCAAACGGTTATCTGACGAGTTGGCCATGGCCGGCCACCCTCTCACCACCGACGATACCATCGCCTATTTGCTGGCAGGACTCGGCCAAGAGTATGATCCATTGGTGGCAATGATCTCCTCCCGTGATTCTATCACCCTTGATGAGGTTTTTGCGCTCCTACTGACAACCGAATCCCGCCTTCTGCAACACCATCCCATTGTTCTACAGGCCACAACAGCGCCGGCACACCAAATCCCTTACTGCTACATGTATACATCACCGCCGTTCCTGCCCTCATACTCATGAACAAATGGGTGCCATTCAACGCCGCCACCGCCAAATAGTTGAAGTAGGCCTTGCACATCTTGCCCAATCCAACCTCCCTTTACAATATTGGGAAGATGCCTTTGTCACTGCCACATACATCATTAACCGTCTCCCCACCCGGGTCCTTAACCATAAAACTCCCTATGAAATGGTACATCACCGTCCCCGCGACTATGATTTCCTTCGGGTCTTTGGCTGTGCGTGTTGGCCCTATCTACGACCCTATACCACACATAAAACAGATTTTTGCTCCAAAACTTGCATATTCCTCGGCTACAGTCCCTCCCATCACGGTTATAAATGCCTTGACTTATCCAGTGGTCGCATCTACCTTTCCCGCCATGTTATTTTTGATGAATCCAACTTCCCCTACACCCCCTCCTCCACACCCCTCACCACCTCTAACATTCTAGTTCATCTACCTTTGGCCATAACTCTAACCCCAACTCCGGACCACGACTCTGTTCCACCGGGTCCTCCACATAATCCGGACCCATCCTCTCCACTAAGTCAGACCCCCTCAACTCCAAGTCAATGTTCCTCTCTTGTGTCATCTCCCTCTGAATTACCATCTCCTACACCTCCACCCCTCCACATCCCATGATCACAGGAACCAAAACTAATTCCTTAAAACCGATTAATGACCCCGACCTTATCCGGTATCCCTTCCTCGAGCTCTTCTCACATCCACCTCGAGATCATCGAAACCACCTCATACACCAAAGCATCCAAGCATTCTTCTTGGCGTGATGCCATGAGAGACGAGATCAATGCTCTTATGCGTAATGATACTTGGGACTTAGTTCCTCACCGTCCTCACATGAACATTGTTGGTAACAAATGGGTTTACAGGATCAAACATCAAGCAGATGGGACCATTGAGCGCTACAAGGCTCGCCTTGTGGCCAAAGGCTATCATCAAACTGAAGGTATTGACTACCACGAGACCTTTATTCCCGTTGTCAAGCCTATCACTATCCGCCTTCTTCTATCTCTTGCCATATTCAAAAGTGGCCGCTTCGACAGGTTGACATCCAAAATGCTTTTTTACATGGTCATCTTACAGAAACAGTTTATGTGCAGCAGCCGTAGGGGTTCACTCACCCCGACTACCCTAATCATGTATGTTGCCTAAAGCGCAGTCTATATGGTTTATGCCAAGCACCCAGGGCGTGGTTCTCTCGGTTCACAGAGGTTCTTTTGGGTTTTGGATTCACTGCCGCCAAGGCAGACACTTCTCTTTACATTTTATCCAGGGATACTGATCGCATTTATTTACTTATTTATGTTGATGATGTTATTATTAATGGCACTTCTCCATCTCTTATCCAACAGGTTATTGACTATCTTGGTTCTCACTTTCCTGTCAAAGACCTCGGGCCTTTATCATACTTTCTTGGCATTGAAGCACTACCCACTCATGACGGGCTCTTTCTTACCCAACGCGAATATATTCTCCAATTATTACAGAAAGCAGGAATGGACAAGTCCAAGCCCTGTCACACTCCGATGGCCGCTAATGTCCGTCTGCAACAATCTGGCAGTCCTCATTTCTCAGATCCTACACTTTACCGTACTATTGTTGGGGTCCTACAATATCTACGTTTCACTCGGCCTGATATTGCCTTCTCTGTTCACTCAGTTAGTAAGTTTATGCATGAACGTACCGAGGCTCACTGGGTTGCTATCAAACGCATACTTCGCTACCTCAAACACACAATTTCTGATGGCTTATTCATTACTGCCTCTTCTTCGATGTCCCATCAAGCTTATTCTGATGCTGATTGGGCAGCCGAACCGAACACACATCGTTCTGTTGGGGCTTATTGTATTTTTCTTGGAAATAATCTCATCAGTTGGAGAGCCAAACAACAACAAACGGTTTCCAAAAGCAGCACTGAAGCCGAATACAAGTCCTTATCTAACACTGCCGCTGAAGTCCAATGGCTATGCAAATTACTCCGAGAAATGGCGTGCCTCTTTCCTCACAGCCTACCCTCTGGTTTGATAATATTGGCGCCACCATCTTGCTCACAATCCAGTTTTTCGCGCCCGCACAAAACACATTGAAATTGACTTTCACCATGTCAGAGAGCTTGTTGCCGCCAAAAAATTGGGTATCTCTTTCATCAGTTCCAAGGATCAACTAGCCGATCTTCTCACCAAACCCCTCGGCAACCCTCGATTTGACTATCTTTGGGCCAATCTCCGTGTCCATTCTATTCCCACGAGATTGAGGGGGCGTGTTGAAGAATATATCACCTCTGAATAATAATTAGGAATATTCTAGAATTAATACATTTATTACACAGGGATATTTTAGTCTTATTACACTACATTGATGTACCTATAAATGTACATGCTGTACCTCTGTGCAAATTATCCAAAATCAATAAATAAAATCATTCCTTTACTCTGTCCTTATTCGTGTTTTTATGTCATGTTGTTTTATAAAATAACGTGACAAAAAAACAAGGGTAAAATGGTCCATGACAAAAAAATTGTCCTTATTGCAACTAAAAAAATGAATGTGGATTAAAACTTTATTAGGTAGTAAAAACTGGAATATTCCTTAATTTTTTCTCTATTTTTTATCCTTGGGTTTCCCTCTCTTTTGTCCTTTCCACACACATTTAATGAAATTATTCTTTCAATCTTAATCTATTACGGTATCAGAGAATTTTTTATCCTTGAGTTTCCCTCTCCTCTTTCCTTCCTCCCAACTTCATCGCCGCCAACAAATTCTCTCACAAAATTGGCCGGTCTCCTCACTTTCACAAATTTTCAATTGAATCTCTTCTCTTTTCTTTTCCTTCTCATAATCTTTTAATCGGCTTCCTTTCCGAATCGACTTCCCTACCCACCGGTCGTGGCCATATTCCTTCTCCTCCTCTTATCTCCTTCCCAAACACAACATTGCAAGTATATATATATATATATATATATATATATATATATATATATATATATATATATATATATATATATATTAAAAACACTAAAAAAACAGCCGCAACAATGTTCATCAGCAACAAAAAAACACCCCCCCCCTAAAAAAATTAAATATGGTTGCTTGTACATCGTTCGAGCCTAATGCATATCATGCACCACCCATCCACAATCATGGCATCTCGATAGTGGTGCTTCACATCATATGACCGTGGATTTTCGAACACTCGGCCACCATGACGTCTATCATGGCCAGGAAGAGATTCTTATTGGTGATGGTAGTGCCTTGCCATCACACATACTGATTCAACATCATTACTTTCTTCTTCTGTCACATTTACTTTAAGTAATATTTTACATGCATGTTCCCCGACTTACTCATAACTTATTATCTGTTTGTCACTTTTGTTTTGATAATTATGTCTCTGTTGAATTTTTACGTGACTCTTTTCTAGTAAAAGATATCCAGACAGGAAAATGTCTCCACCAGGGGCCATCTCAAAATGGTATGTATCACTGGTCCACTACTCCCATATTTTCCTTTTCTGCACAGAAAGGGCTACAAGTGTTATTCTCCCACCGACAAAAGGTTCTACAACTCTATGGATGTAAAATTCTTTGAAAAAACCTCATACTATAGCAAACCTACTGAGACAGTCACAGATGGAAACCTTATTGAAATAGAAGCATTTCCCCCTTCTCATGATCCACTAACTCCCACTACACCCTCAGTTGAGGAAATTGAGCCCCTTTTCAATCCCTCAGCCAACTCCTAACATTGCAACAAACTCCTCAAAGAGAGTCCTAACCATCAAGAGCCTACTAAGACTCATCAGCCTCCTGACACTGAACTCCCTACACCTATTGAACCTCAGCAACCTGTTGATACTCCTCAAACTCCTGAACTTATGAACACTTTTACTAATGACAGACCCATTGCTGTCAGAAAGGGAAATAGATCTTGCACTGGTCACTCTATTCATAATTATGTGTCATATGATCACTTGTCACCTAGTTTTGCTATGTTTACACAAGACTTGGATACTTATTCCATTCCTAAGAATATATAGGTAGCTCTCAAACATGACAGGTGGAAGGCTGCTGTCAAAATTGAAATGACTGCTCTTCTTGACAACCATACTTGGGATCTCACCACTCTCCCACGAGGAAAGAAGACAGTTAGCTGTAAATGGCTATTCACCATCAAGTACAATGCTGATGGTACTATTGACAAGTACAAAGCTAGACAGGTTGCAAGGGGCTTCACTCAAACATATGGACTTGACTACAAAGAGACATTTGCACCTGTGGCAAAGCTAAACACAATGTGGTCTTCTTGATCTCCTTCACATCCAACTTGATCGCCACTCCACCAATTGGACATCAAGAATGCTTTCCTAAATGGTGACCTCACTGAGGAAGTCTATATGACTGTACCTCCTGGTTTTACCAACACTCACACTAAAGAGAAAGTTTGCAAACTGAGGAAATCTCTATATGGCCTGAAGGAGTCCCCAAGAGCATGATTTGGCAAACTTACTACTGTGGTTAAAGCTGCTAGATATCATCAGTGCAACTCAGATCACACCATGTTTATCAAAACAACCAATAAGAGAAGATCCATTCTTATTGTCTATGTGGATGATATCATCCTTACTGGTGATGACCCTGCTGAGATCCAAAAATTGAAGACCCTACTAGCAAAAGTGTTTCAAGTTAAAGATTTGGGCTACCTCAAGTACTTCCTTGGCATGGAAATATCAAGAAACAGCCAGAGTATCTCAGTCTCACAGAGGAAGTATGTGCTGGACCTGCTGAAGGAAACTGGCATGCTAGGGTGCAAACCAGCTATCTCTCCAGTAGACCCAAGTCATCCACTAGTGCATGGTAATATTACTGTAAGAAAGGAACAATATCAAAGACTTGTAGGGAAACTCATTTTCCTCTCCCATACAAGACCTGATACTGCATATGGAGTTAGCCTTGTCAGTTAGTTCATGCATTTCCCTACTGAGCAACATTAGGATGATGTCTACAGAATACTAAGATACCTAAAGTCAACTCCTGGCCAAGGCTTACATTTCACTAAGTCTACTGAGAGATCAGTTAAGGTCTATACTGATGCTGACTGGGCTGGTTGCCATATAGACAGAAGATCTACCACATGCTATTGTTCATATGTATGGGGTAATCTTGTCACTTGGAGAAGCAAGAAACAGCCTACTATATCTAGAAGTAGTGCTGAAGCTGAACTCAAGGCACTTGTCTTGGGCATTTGTGAAGCACTGTGGCTGAAAAGAGTCCTTACTGAACTTCAGCAACCTCTTCAGCAACCTATCATACTCTGCTGTGACAATAATTCAGTATTATGCATGGCAGATGATCCTATTCATCATGATAAGACAAAAACATGTGGACATTGACATACATTTCCTTAAAGAGAAGATTGATGCCCAGATCATTCAACTTCAATATGTTCTCTTAGCAGACCAGAATGCTGATATTCTCATAAAGGCCATTCCACCGCTTATGTTCAGCAGTCTGAGTACCAAACTTGGCTGTATAGACATATACAACCTAGTTTGAGGGGGTGTGTGGAAATATTACCTTATTATTTCGTGTAACACTTTACTTGTATACATTATTTGTAACATGACATAGTAATTGTATTGTATAAATAATTAATATGTCATAAAGTAATTCTATTTTGTCATATTATGTAATAGCCGCCCATAGGAGTATCTACCGCCCATAGCACTTAATACTCTACTAGGACCTCTCACATTCAAGCTTGTATCTATTAATACTCATTCTTTTATCATGAATAAACAAGTTGAGTTTACTCAAGTATTATAGCTTTCTCAAACTCTCTTCAATACCTTATTCAACTTCGGGTCTCAGATTCAGATTCGGGTAACCTGTGATCCAATGGACACAAGTAAAGCAACCCATAAAAAATGAACAATAAAAGAATTGTTCTTATGAGGATAAAGTTCTTACCTTTTAACCGTAGCCATGCATGCATCATCTCATGAGCTAAAATGGACCCAGTCAACAACCTAAACATGATGGAGTTTTAGCTGTGAAAGAGCAACCGTTCGCGGCATCGCCTTTTCAAACTGGATGAAAAAACATACCTTGGGAGTCCATACAAAATCAGAATTGCTGTGACTTCACATCTACGAATTAGCCTATATGGTTCCGTGAACATGTCAATTAT
This sequence comes from Gentiana macrophylla, assembly GCA_026214975.1. Classification (NCBI taxonomy): domain Eukaryota; kingdom Viridiplantae; phylum Streptophyta; class Magnoliopsida; order Gentianales; family Gentianaceae; genus Gentiana; species Gentiana macrophylla. Next base: position 40,973,785 of record CM047808.1, on the reverse strand, counting down.
CCTATAACCACCAATCCTAGCTAGGCCACTTTAAAATCTGTCAATTCAAAGACACCTATTCAAATTCAATGAAAGCTTTAAAAGCCAACCCAAATTGTTAGATATATGAAGTAAAGCAGACCACTTACAGTGCTAACAGTCTGCTCTTCTGGCAAACAAACTCCACGTGTCTCGGGTAGGTGATGATGGCCCTACGGAAATCAAACAAGTATCAATATAACTTACAAGTGAAAAAAAAAGAAAAAGGTTGAAAAATAAAGCAGCAATCTTTACATGTTTTTCTCCTTCTATATATGACTTCGTTATGTGCTTGCCTGTCAACCAAGAGCAACGGAACTTGCTGCTCGATTTTCATATTTAAACCTTCATAAAAGTCTTGTATTTCAAGGTAAAGTGGCTGGCACTCATGAGTGTCCATGATTGAAGAGTCTAAACACTCCAGACACAACTTTCGTGCGTCTTCAAGGTTCAGGTATTTTCCATCAACCGGCTGCACAATAGGAAATGTCTTGTATCAACAAGTGACCACGAATATTATAGCATCAGATAGTTTTTCGTTGTTGAAGAATATATCACCTCTGAATAATAATTAGGAATATTCTAGAATTAATACATTTATTAAACAGGGATATTTTAGTCTTATTACACTACCTTGATGTACCTATAAAAGTACCTGCTGTACCTCTGTGCAAATTATCCAAAATCAATAAATAAAATCATTCCTTTATTCTGTTCTTATGGTATCAGAGCTATGATAGCATTGATCACTCCCTCTCCCAATCATGCCTGATTCTCCTCCCTCCTCCCAAATGTTTCCTTCATCCCCGTAACATACCCCCCAAAAAAAAAAAGTCAAAGAAGAGACTACCAGCATCTCCTTCAGCCTTCTTCTTCATGGCCATTACCAATGAATCCACAGCCACCTCTGCAAATGATCAAGCCAACTCCAACCACCAATATCCCTCCTTCAATCCATCCTCCACCATACATATCATTAAACTCACATGCCAAAATTATCATTTGTGGCGTGTCCAACTCCTACCGTATCTTAAGGGGCAAGGTGTTTTCGGCTACGTAGACGGTTCCATTCCTCCTCCTCCGGCGACCATCATTGATTCGAATAACAAAACCATGCCCAACCCAGCATACGCACATTGGTCAAAACAAGACAACCTCATAATCAGTACCATTACATCGTCTCTCTCCGAAGAAGTATTGATGCAAGTTTATACAGCCACCACCTCCTCCGAAATATGGGTTGCACTCCAAACTTGCTTCGCATCTAAAAGTCGAGCCAAGCTCGTTCAAATTCACACTGAGCTATCCTCTACCCGCAAGGATAATCCTACCGCCATAGAGTATTACTTAAAAATCAAACGGTTATCTGACGAGTTGGCCATGGCCGGCCACCCTCTCACCACCGACGATACCATTGCCTATTTGCGGGCAGGACTCGGCCAAGAGTATGATCCATTGGTGGCAATGATCTCCTCCCGTGATTCTATCACCCTTGATGAGGTTTTTGCGCTCCTACTGACAACCGAATCCCACCTTCTGCAACACCATCCCCTTGTTCTACAGGCCACAACAACGCCGGCACCACCAATCCCTTACTGCTACAGGTATACATCACCGCCATTCCTGCCCTCATACTCATGAACAAATGGGTGCCATTGAACGTCGCCACCGCCAAATAGTTGAAGTAGGCCTTGCACTGCTTGCCCAATCCAACCTCCATTTACAATATTGGGAAGATGCCTTTGTCACTGCCACATACATCATTAACCGTCTCCCCACCCGGGTCCTTAACCATAAAACTCCCTATGAAATGGTACATCACCGTCCCCGCGACTATGATTTCCTTTGGGTCTTTGGCTGTGCGTGTTGGCCCCATCTACGACCCTATAACACACATAAAACAGATTTTTGCTCCAAAACATGCATATTCCTCGGCTACAGTCCCTCCCATCACGGTTATAAATGCCTTGACTTATCCAGTGGTCGCATCTACCTTTCCCGCCATGTTATTTTTGATGAATCCATCTTCCCCTACACCCCCTCCTCCACACCCCTCACCACCTCTAACATTCTAGTTCCTCTACCTTTGGCCATAACTCTCACCCGAACTCCGGACCACGATTCTGTTCCACCAGGTCCTCCACATAATCCGGACCCATCCTCTCCACTGAGTCCGACCCCCTCAACTCCAAGTCAATGTTCCTCTCTTGCGTCATCTCCCTCTGGATTGCCATCTCCTACACCTCCACCCCCTCCACATCCCATGATCACAGGAACCAAAACTAATTCCTTAAAACCGATTAATGACCCCGACCTTATCCGGTATCCCCTTCCTCGAGCTCTTCTCACATCCACCTCAGATACTGAAACCACCTCATACACCAAAGCATCCAAGCATTCTTCTTGGCGTGATGCCATGAGAGACGAGATCAATGCTCTTATGCGTAATGATACTTGGGACTTAGTTCCTCACCGTCCTCACATGAACATTGTTGGTAACAAATGGGTTTACAGGATCAAACATCAAGCAGATGGGACCATTGAGCGCTACAAGGCTCGCCTTGTGGCCAAAGGATATCATCAAACTGAAGGTATTGACTACCACGAGACCTTCAGTCCCGTTGTCAAGCCTATCACTATCCGCCTTCTTCTATCTCTTGCCATATCTCAAAAGTAGCCGCTTCGACAGGTTGACATCCAAAATGCTTTTTTTACATGGTCATCTTACAGAGATAGTTTATGTGCAGCAGCCGCAGGGGTTCACTCACCCCGACTACCCTAATCATGTATGTTGCCTAAAGCGCAGTCTATATGGTTTACGCCAAGCACCCAGGGCGTGGTTCTCTCAGTTCACAGAGGTTCTTTTGGGTTTTGGATTCACTGCCGCCAAGGCAGACACTTCTCTTTACATTTTATCTTGGGATACTGATCGCATTTATTTACTTATTTATGTTGATGATGTTATTATTAATGGCACTTCTCCATCTCTTATCCAACAGGTTATTGACTATCTTGGTTCTCACTTTCCTGTCAAAGACCTCGGGCCTTTATCATACTTTCTTGGCATTGAAGCACTACCCACTCATGACGGGCTCTTTCTTACCCAACGCAAATATATTCTCCAATTATTACAGAAAGCAGGAATGGACAAGTCCAAGCCCTGTCACACTCCGATGGCCACTAATGTCCGTCAACAATCTGGCATTCCTCATTTCTCAGATCCTACACTTTACCGTACTATTGTCTGGGGCCTACAATATCTAAGTTTCACTCGGCCTGATATTGCCTTCTCTGTTCACTCAGTTAGTAAGTTTATGCATGAACGTACCGAGGCTCACTGGGTTGCTATCAAACGCATACTTCGCTACCTCAAATACACAATTTCTGATGGCTTATTCATTACTGCCTCTTCTTCGATGTCCCATCAAGCTTATTCTGATGCTGATTGGGCAGCCGAACTGAACACACATCGTTCTGTTGGGGCTTATTGTATTTTTCTTGGAAATAATCTCATCAGTTGGAGAGCCAAACAACAACAAACGGTTTCCAAAAGCAGCACCGAAGCCGAATACAAGTCCCTATCTAACACTGCCGCTGAAGTCCAATGGTTATGCAACTTACTCCGAGAAATGGCCGTGCCTCTTTCCTCACAGCCTACCCTCTGGTTTGATAATATTGGCGCCACCATCTTGCTCACAATCCAGTTTTTCACGCCCGCACAAAACACATTGAAATTGACTTTCACCATGTCAGAGAGCTTGTTGCCGCCAACAAATTGGGTATCTCTTTCATCAGTTCCAAGGATCAACTAGCCGATCTTCTCACCAAACCCCTCGGCAACCCTCGGTTTGACTATCTTCGGGCCAATCTCCGTGTCCATTCTATTCCCACGAGATTGAGGGGGCGTGTTGAAGAATATATCACCTCTGAATAATAATTAGGAATATTCTAGAATTAATACATTTATTACACAGGGATATTTTAGTCTTATTACACTACATTGATGTACCTATAAATGTACCTGCTGTACCTCTGTGTAAATTATCCAAAATCAATAAATAAAATCATTCCTTTACTCTGTCCTTATTCGTGTTTTTATGTCATGTTGTTTTATAAAATAACGTGACAAAAAAATAAGGGTAAAATGGTCCATGACAAAAAAATTGTCCTTATTGCAACTAAAAAAATGAATGTGGATTAAAACTTAATTAGGTAGTAAAAACTGGAATATTCCTTAATTTTTTCTCTATTTTTTATCCTTGGGTTTCCCTCTCTTTTGTCCTTTCCACACACATTTAATGAAATTATTCTTTCAATCTTAATCTATTACGGTATCAGAGAATTTTTTATCCTTGAGTTTCCCTCTCCTTTTTCCTTCCTCCCAACTTCATCGCCGCCGCCAACGACCTTTCTCTGCCAGCCGTTGGTCTCCTCTCTTTCACAGCTTCAATTGAATCTCTTCTCTTTTCTTTTCCTTCTCATAATCTTTTAATCGGTTTCCTTTTCGAATCAGACCCCCCCTTACCCACCGGTCAGCGGCCATATTCCTTCTCCTCCTCTTATCTCCTTCCCAAACACAACATTGCAAGTATATATATATATATATATATATATATATATATATATATATATATATATATAACAAAAAAAAAACAACAATAACAATGTTCATCAAACAACAAAAAACACCCTCCCCTAAAAAAATTAAATATGGTTGCTTGTACATCGTTCGAGCCTAATGCATATCATGCACCACCCATCCACAATCATGGCATCTCGATAGTGGTGCTTCACATCATATGACAAAGGGATATTCGAACACTCGGCCACCATGACGCGTCTATCATGGCCAGGAAGAGATTCTTATTGGTGATGGTAGTGCCTTGCCATCACACATACCGATTCAACATCATTACTTTCTTCTTCCTCATCACATTTACTTTACGTAATGTTTTACATGCATGTTCCCGACTTACTCATAACTTATTATCTGCTTGTCACTTTTGTTTTGATAATTATGTCTCTGTTGAATTTTTACGTGACTCTTTTCTAGTAAAAGATATTCAGACATGAAAATGTCTCCACCAGGGGCCATCTCAAAATGGTATGTATCACTGGTCCACTACTCCCATATTTTCCTTTTATGCACATAAACCTAACTCTATGACCTAGTATCACCGTTGTGGTCATCCCGCTTCTGTTATTCTCTATCATGTTCTGCAACAACATCATTTGGAAACTGATAGCTTGTCTAGTCTTTCTCATTGTGATGCATGTCTCTGTCAGAAAAGCCATCGCATACCATTTATTACCTCTACTTTGCGTTCTTCCCAGCCCATTGAAATCATTTTCTCTGATGCATTGACATCACATGTTTATTCCGTCGATGGTTACAAGTATTATCTTTTGTTTGTTGATCACTTTACTCGTTATATATGGCTTTATTCTCTTAAATATAAATCTGATGCATTGTCTATTTTCAATGTTTCAATCCGGTTGTGGAAAAATTCTTTGATGACTCTATTAAAGTTATTTATTCTCATAATGGTGGCAAATTTATTGGTCTACGTGATTTTTTTCTGCCCGTGGAATTTCTCACTTCACTACTTTCCCCCACACCCCACAACATAATGGCATTTATGAGCGTCGTCACCTCAACATTGTGGAAACTGGTCTCACTTTATTACACCATGCCCGTATGCCCTTAATTTATTGGTCTTTTGCCTTTGCCGCTGCTGTTTATTTAATTAATCGTATGCCCACTGATGTGAACCGTAGACGAATCAGATCCAAAAATGCCCGAGGACTTGACTGAAGGCACCAATAAACGATCACATCGACCTTGGGTTAACCCGTAACTAAAAACCTTGGTATATCCTAAACCCTTAGATAACCTGTATCTAAGAACCTCGGTGTGTGGACACCCACAAGGTACGCTCACGACATTTATAAGTCCGGTTGGAATCCTCCACGTGAGAAACTCACCATAGCTTAATCGCTTTAAGAAAAGGTATATATCACTCAAATTATTCATCTGATTGTAAAAGTTACATATGATGTTTTTTTATAGGCTGTAATAAAAGACATAACCCAAAATGATGTGGGGCAAAATAATTTAATAGAAATAAAAAAAGAAAAAAAAGAAATAAATACTAATAATAATATTCTAAGAAAATTTGTCAAACTTGACACGTGGGATCGTATGTCGTCTTCTTTAACTCTATTTCTTTTTCTTCATTTTTTTTGAAAACCACAATGAATCTTGCCCAGGATCACATCATTCCCTCTCGGTTCGGAAAGGATTCGACCTCGAATGAACATCAACATCTAGAACAATGCTGGGTGTATCTTTATGTACCTGCAATAAAGATAAAGAAGAATCCGAACGAACAGCCAATGAAGTTAAACACGTCTTCTTCTCCTCCTTGCACAACAGAATTGACACCCATTGTTTGCTTTTTAACCTCCCGACTTTGAGCAAATTTAAGTTGCTCTGCACGTGCTTCTTGGGGTGATAATGAAACCAATGTAACCTTCTTGCCCCGGTGATGTAATGCGTACGTGTTCAAGAACCCATAATAGTTAAGTCGCCGATCGAATTGCCAAGGCTGATGGCCGTTTTACAGTAAGCCGGCAGGGTACCGAGTCGGTTGTACCATAAATGGCGAGCAAGGTCATTGATGGACTTATTTTTAAGTTTTAGTGATGAGTGCCAGACTAACTGTTATAGAGCAAAGGCAAAAAGTTGTCTAGATCAAATGTATAGGTTTATTAGAGTTTGATCCTTGTATAAGTTTGATCAAACAAGCATCAGAAAGGTCACCGACTTACATCAATGAGACTAGTCTAGATCGAGAGGATAATTAGGTCGAGACTTATTAGAAACCTCAGATTGAGATCGAAGGCTGAGGGCTCAAACTTAGTTAATAAAGCTAAGGGATCAAACTTAGTAATTAAAGTCAAGGATATGGAATCAGAATTCAGGGAAGTCTGTGATGACCTAAACTGATTACATATACCTTGTGTACAAGGTCTAAGTTCCATAAGTTAGATGGTGATTGGAACTTAGTTATGTTCAAAATGGTATAATCTAACTTCATAAATAAAAGTTAGATAAAAGACAATTAGCAAAATATGGATCAGCTAACTAATAAGTATATCAGCAGACTTATCATCTCAGGAACCTGCTGATACACATATATCGAATTATTGAAAGATTACATTGGAAGAAAACATGGATAGGGACAGCTAACAACCTTTGATTTTATCAAACAAATCAATGGTTGAGATTAAAAGGACGTTGGGATGATTCGAGACTTTATCCAATGGTTACAAGTCAAAGGGTGGATGCCATCGCATAATCGTCAAAAAGCAATCTGACCGTGTCGATTTATGAACAATGAGAGAAAGCAAGTCAAATGGGACAAAATCTGAAACGGCTATATTTGAATTTCAAATACAAGTCACAAGGACTCCTACCTATAAATAGAGGACTCCTAATTCAGATACAAGTGATGAAAATTAAGGATCTATCTTCAGCAATCAGAAATAAATCTAGAAAAACACCCTGCTGAACCTACTGAGTTTAAGGTTACCGATCCAGAGAAAATTTTCAAGTGTAATCTGCATTCAAGCTACATCAAGTTTACACACTTGAAGACTGCAAGCTGTTGATCATATCATCCTGATCAAATCTAACTGAATCAATCATTTACTTGATTCAAACTTTCTTTTACAAGAATCATTGAAGACAAGTGAAGCACATCTGTGTGAAAGACTGTTGTTTGTGGTGGAGCTGGTGAAGAGGCAATCCTACCCTTCAAGGACCAGTGGAAGACTTTGGAGCAGTAATCCTACCTGTTCCTAGTTTTCAGTTTGTGAAGCCATAGCTATTGGTGAAGGACATACATCTTAGGGATTTTTGTAACTGCTATCTCAAGAATCTCTCTAGTGAATTACCTCCAACATCACAGGAGAAGAGTGGACTGATAGGATTGCACCACCTGGAACCACTATAAAATCTGCCTACTTACTTTCTGCACTTATATTCTGCATTTAGTTTATTACACACATCAACCTACTGAATCTAGCAACTGAATTCACACACATACACTACTGAGTATCTAATACTTGGTATCATATTTAACAACAAGTAATAAGGCTTAATTTTGATATAATTCCACTGCACAAATTCAGTAAACTCAACAATCGGCCAGACTATCGAGTGTCGCCAGACTTATCAAGTATCAAAGAGGTCTTTGAAGTTCTTGAGTTTGTTAACTCCAAAAGTTTTAAGTGTTAAGTTTATTCACCCCCTCTAAACTTAACCAAAGCCTTTTCAAGGGACCAACAATTGATATTGGAGCAGTGCTTATGTTCTGAAGTAATCCTACTTGTTGTGCTTGTGAAAATTCTTTGAAAACTTTTTCAAGTTTCTAATTTCCAAAAACTTGCATCATGGATAACAATCAGTATGCTAGAACTTAGGATAGATTTGATGAATATAAACGTCGTATGCAGGCTTATCTAGCTGCATCTTTCTTGGTATATCCAGATAATAGGTAGGAGCATAAACTGAAACATTCTGGAGCTACAAAGATAGTTATGAAATCGTTAGCACCGCATAAAAACATTCCTCCTAGGGTAGCTGTTAATATGAATAAGAGAAACTCCGTTATAGACATTTCTGTGCATTCAATGTACTCTACGGATAGAGGAATACATAGAGTTGAACATAGTAAAATAAGAGGATGGACCACTGGAGATTACAAAAGCTGTAACTGTGGATAATGACATTCAGTACATTCCAAAACCAAAGAGAGAATGGACAGCTGAAGATAGAAAGAGAGCCAATCTCAACAACATTGCTATAGATATCATTTACAGAACTCTGGATAGCAATATGTATATGAAGGTGAAAGATTGCAAAACTGCCAAGGAACTTTGGGACAAGTTGCAGTTAATTTGTGAAGGCACTGATGCCATCAAAAAGAACAAGATCAGTGTAGCAAAGAAGAAGTTCCAAGAGTTCAAAATGAAGCCAAATGAAACCATTGAACAAATGGAATCTAGGTTCAATGCAATCATGGATGAACTCACCCTGCTGAGTGTGAATTAGTCACAGGAAGAAATCAACTCAAAAATCTTGGAAGCTTTACCTGCCAAAGAAGTGTGGGAGATGAAGGTGACAGCAATAGAGGAATGAGAAGCCTACATAAAGAAGACACCTTCAAACTGTTTTCAGATCTCAAGGCCTATGAATTTAGCAAAAAGCTTGTGCCTGAAACTGAAAAAGAAGAGCCAAAGACCACTGCATTGGCTGCTTCACATCAAGAAGAGACATCAGTAGCCCAAGATGATTTGCTGGATGAGATGCAAGAGCAAATTGCATTGCTGAGCAAGAAAATTAGATTTATGAAGACTTGAAAGAGTTCATCTAGGAAATTCACAAAGAAATTCAGTGAAAAGAAAAAGGAAGAATCAAAGAAGGACAATGATTACTTGTGTTATCATTGCAAGAAACCAGGACACTTCAAACCTGATTGTCCAGATCTACAAAAGAGCAAGAGTCAACAAAGAAGACATGGAAAGAAAGCAATGGTTGCTGAAGATGAATCTGGTTATGAAGTTGAATCAGATAAAGCAAATGAATCTGATGGCACTGCATTGGTTGCTGAATTGGATGATTATGCCTTGATGGCTAACATGGATGAGACAGAGGAGGTATACAATTCTGTATCAATTAATACTCCTGCTGATAGTGATTGTGAATCCACCTGTGGTTCAAATCCCAAAAATTCTGACAATGAAGAAACTTTGGATGCCATCCTTAATCAACTGAGGATAATACAATCTGGTTATGAGATTGTGAAGGCTGAAAAAGAAGATCTTCAATCAGAAGTTGAATGATTAAATGCTGAATTAAGAGTTCTCAAAGAAAAGGAAAAGAAGTCGATGAGAATCGGCATAAGCCTCTTTGAACCTTCGTGAGTCACGAGTCTGCCGAACCATTTTGCTCCTCCACCGCATTCAAATCTGAAAGCCTTATGGAGATAGAACAGGGCTTGATTTGGAACTCAACAATCCAATAAGAGTGGATCCAAAGTAAGGTCACCGAACCTAGTACTGCAATGGTCCTAAGTTTGTGCTCGACAAGATCCAACTCCCAAAAGGGTTGTTGAGGCAGTAAAGCATACTGAGAAAGCTTCAAGGAAGTAAAATCAGAAGTCAAAGAAGTCAATAGCTCCTAATAAAAAGAATAAATCTAAAGATAGGACTGCTGTGCCTTCTGGATCTACTGATGGCAGACCTGCTACCAATTCTGCTGGACCACAGAAGGGTAAAAATCAGAAATATTCCAAGGATAAGAATCCTAAACCCAAAAATGTTAATCATTCAAGGGATACTTATCTCGTGGAAAAGGTAGACTGCTCTCTCACCGATGATGATTGGAATATTCTCGCCCTCACCGATAGAAACATCGATATAACCATACTTTGCTAGTGGTAAAACCTAGGCAATGGAATCGTGAGAGGATTCAACAGAGGACTTATATAAGACCTCAGCAGAGACCTCAATAGACTCCATACTACAGGGCTGTTCCTAACAGACATCAATTTAATGGTTATACTAATGCTTCTAACAACAGAAATCACTTTAAACAGCATTACAAACCAAAAGGCCAGAAAACATATGTGAATTCTACACAACCAACTGTTAGAACTTATGGATGTGTGGAATACATGTATGAACCAAAGTATGACACTTTTCAAAGAAGACCTTATGGAAGTTTGCTAAGGGTCATGCTTACCACTGACCATCATGGACCCAAACAGGTTTGGGTACCTAAAATGTATTGATTTTGTTTTGTAGGGTCTTTGGTACTTTGACAGTGGATGTTCCAGACATATGACAAAGAATAAGCACTGTTTGTCAAACTTTGTGGCAAATGATGGTCCAAGAGTGAATTTTGGCAACAAAAACACACCTGGTTACACAAGAGGCTATGGCACACTTGTAAGGAATGGACTAACAATCAGGAATGTTGCATATGTTGAAGGACTGGACTACAACTTGCTGAGCACTGGACAATTTTGTGACATGGGATACAATGTCACTTTTGATAAAAACACTTGTACTAGTGAAAGAGGTGATCAAGTTGTATTGGCTGGGAAAAGACAACAAAATATGTATGTTGTAGATTGGTCAACTGCAGTTCCTGAAACCTGCCTGATAGTGCATACCAAGTCAGAACTCAATTGGTTATGGCACAAGAAGTTGGATCATCTAAACTTTGATGATGTCAATCAGTTGGTAAAGAAGAAACTGGTGATTGGTTTACCTGAGATCACATTCAAGAAGGATGCTATATGTGATGCATGTCAGCAAGGTAAACAAACAAAGTCAAGCTTCAAATCAAAAACAAAACAATCAACTAAGAGAGTGTTGGAGCTGATGCACATGGATCTTTTTGGACCAGTGACTCCAACAAGTGTAACAGGAAAGAAGTACACTTTGGTAGTTGTAGATGATTATTCAAGATACACTTGGGTGATATTTATGAATAAGAAGAGTGAAACACTTCAAAAGATGCCTGAACTTTTGAAGAAATTGTAAAATGAGAAAAGTTTGACAGTAGTAAAGATAAGATCAGACAAAGGGTACTGAGTTTCTCAATAAAGTCATAAGAAAATATTGTGAACAGAATGGTGTATTACATCAAGTTGCTGCTGCTGGTACACCTCAACAAAATGGGGTTGCTGAAAGAAGAAACAGAACTTTGAAAGAAGCAGGAAGGACAATGATTTGTGAAGCATTGCTACCGAAAAATATTGGGTCAAGAAGCTTAATACAAAGATGCTATACACAAAATAGAACCTCAGTGAACAAGAAGCTGCTGAAGACACCTTATGAGATTTGGAATGGAAGGATACCTAATATATCCTATTTCCATCCATTTGGAAGTAAATGTTTTATCTTGAATCATAAAGAACAATTGAAGACATTCCAACCAAAATCTGATGAAGGAATTTTCTTGGGATATTCTTCAGTCAGTAAGACATTTAGGGTACTGAACAAAAGGTCACTGAAACATGAAGAAACAATACATGTTGTATTTGATGAACCTAAGTTCACTAGAATGGAAGATGAAGATTCAGAACCTGCTGAGAATCAACAAGTCACTGATCCAGAATGTGTTGAAGTTTTGGATAGATTCAATGACTTAAAAGTTTATGATTCTCGCCTCACTTTGAACACCTGTGAAGATACTACTGATGCAACAACTGAGGCAATTCAAGGATCTGCATTGAACCCCTGTTGAAGGAACAAAGAGCCCTACCAAGATGAGGTTCCCGAGAATCAATCTAACTAATCCATAATGGTTAAGGGGATCACCTCGCTGAACAAGTCATTGGCATATATACGACAAGGTGTGAGGACTGAAGACAATTAAAGCAATGTTTACTTGTTTTCTATCTCAAATGGAACCTAAAGTTGTTGAAGAAGCAATTTCAGATCCAGATTGGATAATTGCTATGCAAGAAGAATTGAATGAATTTGAAAGGAATCAAGTTTGGACACTAGTGGAAAGGCCTAATCATGCAAATATAATTGGCACAAAATGGGTATACAGAAACAAACTTGATGAATCTGGTACCATTGTGAGGAATAAGGCCAGACTAGTAGCAAAAGGATATTCTCAAGCAGAAGGAATAGATTTTGATGAGACATATGCCCCTGTTGCAAGATTGGAAGCCATCAGATTATTCCTAGCACATGCTGCTTACAAAAACTTCAAATTATATCAGATGGATGTTAAGAGTGCATTTTTGAATGGCATTCTGGAAGATGAGGTCTATGTTCAGCAACCTCCTGGTTTTGAAGTTAAAGATCAAGAAGATAAAGTGTATAGACTCAACAAAGAACTTTATGGTTTGACACAAGCACCAAGAGCATGATATGAGACTCTATCTCAATTCTTGGTGGACAATGGTTTTACAAAAGGCACCATTGATAAGACTCTTTTCAGAATCGATGAAGGGAACAACACCCTTCTGGTACAAATTTATGTTGATGACATAATTTTTGGTTCGGAAAATGAATTGCTTTGTGAGAAGTTTGCAAATCTAATGAAGAGTAAATTCCAAATGAGTATGATGGGAGAAATGAATTACTTTTTGGGATTGCAAGTCAAACAGATGAAAGATGGAATCTTCATTCATCAAACCAAGTATACCAAGGAGTTACTGAAGAAATTTGGTATGGAAAACAGCACCAAGATATCAACTCCTATGAGTACAAACATTAGATTGGATGAAGATAAGGAAGGCAAAGATGTTGATCGGACCTTATACGTATGGATGATAGGCAATCTCTCATCAGACTTCATCGCCAAAGAGACTGATATATCCTTTCTTGTAGGTGTTTGTGCAAGATTTCAATCAAAACCTAAAGAAAGTCATTTAGGTGCAAATCAAAGATCTCAAGTATCTAAAAGAGACTTTGGGAGTAGGGCTATGGTATTCAAAAGATGGAAGTTTCAAAGTTATATCCTACTCAGATTCAGATTATGCTGGATGCAAGATTGATAGAAAAAGCACCACAGAACCTGCCGCTTAATGGGAAATAGACTGGTTTCTGGTTTAGCAAGAAAGCAGAACTCTATATCAACTTCCACCGCCAAGCCGAATACATTGTTTGCTTTCGAAGTTGCCAGGCACAAGTACTTTGGCTAAGACAACAATTAAGGGATTATGGAATTGAAGAAAGAGAAATTCCAATTATGTGTGACAACACAAGTGCAATTGCAATCACAGAAAATCCTGTTTTGCACTCAAGAACCAAGCATATTGATGTGAGACATCACTTTATAAGAGATCATGTTGAAAAGAAGGATGTGGTGGTTCTGTATATCCCTACTGAAGATCAACTTGCTGATATAACCATTGGATAGTGAAAGATTTGCTAAACTAAGGACAAAACATGGAATTAGAAAAGTTGACTGATATAATCTTATTCAGCAGTGTACTAGAATTCACCAAGGGGATTTGTCTTTGCTATGTTGGGTGAGCTCACTTAGCAGATTAGTCATTGGTATCAACAATTCCATGTACTTATGTTTGGACAATTGAGCAAATGAAGTTGCCAAGGGGATTGGTCTTTGTCCTGTTGGGTGAGCTCACTTGACAGATCAGTCATTGGTGTTAAACTTCATCTTGTATTATCAATTGAACAAAACAAGGTGGAATCAAAGATTAGCAGAGTTACACTGTCACCGGTCAGCTTGAGATATATTTGTCGCCAGGTCAACCAACTCTATCGATCGATGACAAGGCTGTTGAAGATTACCTTACTCAGTCAAATCTACAAAAGTCAAAAAGCAAATGGCGGGATATTTATTTCCTATTTATAACCGCAGTTAACATGATCTAACGGTTACAAAACGTTATGAGGAGTAATGGACCACGTGTCAAGACAGCATTCACTCAAATTCAATCGTGGTTAATGCACAGTACACGATCTGACAGTTTCAACCATATCTGTCTATATATATGCAGACCTATACACAGAGGCTACTCATAAACTCAGATCGATTTTCTCTGAAGTTACTTTGTGTGAACACAGATTTGAGCATTCTCTTCTTCATCTTTTTCATTTATCATGGCACCAAAGGATGATGTTCATATTGGCACCAGTCAAAGTGTGAGAGGTTATGTCAATGACTGTAACTCTACTGATTTAGCCATTAACATTGGACGGAGAATCAGATAATTTGCTGGGTTGGAAGGTATTATCAACAGAAGATTGCAGAGAATTTCATATATTAATGTACTGGAATTATGTAGAAACATTGTGATACATGAAGATAGAGAGGCCTTCACTACCACTGTGAATGGTAGAAAGATAGAAATTTCCTCAGACCTGCTGAGAGATTTATTTCATTTTGCACCTGGAAATGATGCCCCCACTAATCCAGAGGCAATGAATCTACCAAGGATGAAGTTTGTGGATCAAATAAAGACCAACGATGCTATACCTTCAAGTTTAGGCATTAATGTGAAACATATTGGATATGAGTACAATCTGTTGAGCAAATTAATAGCCAAAACTATTTTAGGATTTGTTGGAAGTCTAGATACACTGTCTGGACCCAAAATAGACTTGATGATCATCATCTGCAGGAGTATAAAGTTTGATTGGGCTGGATTTCTTATACACTACATGAAGAAGGTGTTCACTGAAGATAGAAATGGTGTAAGTAAGTCCAAGGTCAAGCCCCTAGGTCTACTGATTCACACTCTGTTGAATCGCTTTCAGATACCTGATATTTCATCTAAAAAGATCAATCAATCCAGATTCAAACCAGAGGTTACCACTCCTATCCCTGGTCTGGATGATGATGAATAAGGAGTTGATGAGGCTGCTGACAGTGATGATGATGGAGATGATGGTGATGCTGGTAGTAAGCAGGTTAAGAAAACTGTCAAGCCTGCTGCACCATAGAAGGTTACTGAGAAAAGAAAGGCTGCTGACACAAGAAAAATAACAGAGATGTTAAAGCCTAAAAGGACAAGGAAGCAAACAAAGACAGATCGGCCGAGTCACCGAGGTCCAAATGAAGTTGAGATTACTGACCCTGCTGTAGTTGCTAAGAAGACTGTTGCTGAAATTTTAAAGGAGCAACAAAAGGATGCCAGTAGAAAGAGGAAGTCTACTGAAATTGAGGTTGAACCACTTTCCAAGAGGATGAAAGAGATTGCCAAGAAGAAGAAGCATGGCAAAGGAAAACAATTGAGGATATTGGAAAGTCAGAGAGAACAACAAGAAGAAGAAGAAGTAGAAGAAGAAGGAGAGGCTATTGAGGCTGAGCCCTTAACTATTATCAAGCCTACTGATGATGTAGAGGTTGTTCTTGAGCAACCTGCTAAAGAATCACAACAGACTGCTGCAACTGAGCCTGCTGTTGAAGTTGTTGAATCATCACCTGCAAAGGCTCCCCGAGCCTCATCGATTCGCCCCAAGTTGTTGTTGAGCAACTTGTTGAAGAGCCACATCGACTCATCGAGTCCGCACTCTCTTGTGGTAATCGAGACATTGGTACAAGACCACCGCAATTCTGCAATAGTTCGGGGGAAGAGCGATGCTTCGACCTGGCGATGAGCATATAAGTCGTGGGAACCAAGTGTAGTACAGATGGAGGTAGTAGGGACTAACTTACAACCTGAGCAACCTACTGACCTAGAAGCATCCGTGGAAGAAACTCTGAATTTGCTTGTTGAGACCTTTGGAGGTCAGCACGGTCATGAACCTACTCCCAGAAATCCAACCATGCCATATGAAAAGAGGGAGCAGACATCCAAGAAGGATAAGGTAGATCCCAACTTCAAAAAGGTGCAAAGATATTTTCAATGGAAGTTTGGATTCTACAAGAGACAGAAACCAGCTGCTGATCCAATGAGTGGATTTGAAGAATGGGCATTTGATCAGCTGGGTGTGGACAGCCTATTGGATTTAGTGGATACAACCTTGCTGCAATATAGGCTGATGGATCTGTTGGATGAAGGGAAGAAAAGTGGTGCAATTATGTTCAAGGATCCAAAATACACACCTGATAGTGATTCATCTGATTCTGATGATGATCCCCCCATGTTCCCTGGGGAGACCAGTGGAGAGGCTAGGGGAACAACTGATGAAGCCACTGGTCAAAGATCTACTGATGGTGCAGTAGATGAATCTACTGATGCTGGTAAGTCTGCTGAAGATCAGCAGAATGAAGATTTGAATGATGAGAAGGTTACTGATCATAATGAACCCAGTGTCAGTTCTGAGAATTCAATTCAATATCAAGACTGGATTGACACTGAGGACACTCTAACCAAAACTGCAAACTTTTTGAGAAGGATTGGTGATATTGGGGAATTTCAAAAGGAAAATATGGATATATTCCCTGATCAAGTTATTGTGGCACAAATTGCACCAGAACCAAGGAAAGAAGTGGAGGTACAGGTTGCTGAGGTACAAACAGCACCTGGACAAAGGTTGGAACTGTTAGTAATACCATCCGCAACAGAAGCGATTTAAGGATCTAGATCTATAAATTACACGTAATAAAATAACTAGATCTACATCTACAAGGGGGTTGTAGAACATACCTCTTGGATCTCAAAATCCAAGTTGAAGAACCGCAATAAAAAGGATGAAAGATTGTGTGAAGAGCACCACGATCTTCCGTACGTGTGATCCAAGCAACTCCCGGTGGAAGGAAATTCTCGTCTCGAATCCTCCCGATATGCTACCCGGAAAAACCTCTAAGATTTTCCCTCATTCTACCCCTTGGCCGAAATATTTCCTTCTCCTCTCTAAGAGGAAGAAGTCGAATTTTACATGTGTTGTGTAAGGCTTGGGAGAACTCTCTTTATATAGGAGAGTAAAACTTAACCTCCAAGGATTTTATTTTACAATTAAAATAAATCCATTAAATAAAAAATAATCCCATAATATTCTAGAACAAATCTAGAATAATATTTATATTTATTTCTTACCATAAATATTTATCCAATAAATATTTTGTGCACATAAAGAAAACTAATTTCTTGCTCACTAATACATGTGGAGGTCGAAATTTGTACCTAGTGACCTAGTCACAATAATTTCGACTAACACACACTAAATTGGGCCAAGATTATGAAAAAAGTCTTTTTCACATATTTAATTATTTAGCCCAACTAATTTAATAGTCCACTAAACAATTAATTCACATATCGTTTTAATAAAGTCCAACAAGAACTAAATTAATATTATTAGGATTCGATGTCCGAGAATAGCTATGCTATATTTGGAGGCACGTCGGGGACCATGGACTAATAATCAGCGGCTCCGATAAATCAAATAAATAATTATCTTATTAACAGAATAATTATAATCGATAAATCAATCACAGGAATATGCCACCATAATCCTGTGCCTGCACTCCTCCGATTATGAGATTATATTTATCTCCTCACGAGAATAATAATAAGCGTCCATTGATATAATCATTACATATGGATTAATCCTCCATAGATCGCTCATTCTAAATCGGGAAGTTGCCGTTAACCCTTTCGTAACCTCTTATCCTTATTTACCATTAACCCCTACTGATCAATTAATTCATACAACTCACCGGTAGCTAATCGCTGTAATATGAACTCGCGATCGATCGCTTCTAGGATTAACAAATAAGTGGAATCGTCTATCTACTTCCATAAATGGAAGGAATGGATTCCGTATCTGTGATAGCACGGACTACTCACTCAATCCAATACAATGCCAAGATGGGGTAATTCGGACCAGAGACTCAAGTAATCCTTAACCGCCAAGTCAAACCTCATACCGATTCAAGCGGTTGGATCGTGATCACCTCAGATTAAGATATATCCATAAATATGATCATCGATTGATTCAATAAGACTTCTCGATTACGGAATTATATCGTGAACTCTAATCAAATAGAAATACAAATTTCATATGATATATCTATCATATATAAATGCCCCACTAGGTTCTCTTAACCGAAAAGTCTGGATAAGACAATCACACCTATTGTGTTCTCGCGATTATTAATAGCACGTTAAAGGAGAGACCCGATACTCTCGATTAACTTCACTACGGGCTAATTGTATTTTAAGTACATCTTCACTAACTCAATCCTCCCGTGTATATCCCATACACTGAGTTAAGTGATTACATAAACGACATACTTTAGGATTTTCTGTAGTGTAAATACTATTGTCACATCGGTGAATATGAGAATAATAAATATGAATAATAATATCATTTCATTTATTAAATAAAACAATTACAAAATTGTCTTTCGGGCATCACACCTAACATGAACAGGAGGTACAGGTTGCTGAGGTACAAACAGCACCTGGACATAGGTTGGAACTATCTATGGGTTTGAAGGAAACCTCTGCTGTTGTCGAAGAACAGGCTGCTGTAGTAGAGCCTACTGGAGACAAGACCACTGTAGGGAAAGATGGTCAGCAGACTGTTGTTATTGATGAAGATGAACAGCTGCTGGACTATGACTACAGTGATGAAGAGTTTCAAATGCCTGAAGAAGAACATGTTGATGATGAACCACAACAAGCATTTGTTCCAATTCTTGAAGAACCTGCTCTTGATCCCATTCTGGAGGAATTCCAAGGACCTGACCCTGCTGGATTGGATATGAGTTTTGCAGTGGTTATCAGCAGACATAGGCAACAATACAATGTAGAAGAGCCTGCTGATGGAGCTGATGGAGGAATGGCTAGTGGGGTACCAGCACATGTCATGGATGAGTTGAGGACTGTCAGAAATGACATTGCAAACTTAAGAACTCAACTTGACAGGCAAGAGCAGAGATTTGAAGATTTAATGAATCTAGTGGAGAATAGAGGAAGAACAACTGAAACTGTTGCTTCCAATATTACTTTCACACAATATGCTCTTGCTGACCTTGCTCTGGATGTAAAGGGGATCAGACAAGGAAATACACTGAAAGAAAAGTTTCTGAAAGATCAACTTGAAGCCATCCACCGTAAACTTGACAAACTTGTCAAACACCTAAGCTCTTGAGAGGTCAGCTGGAATATCTCAACTCTTTGTCTTTCGATCCTAAAATCACTGAGAGGATAACTCTACTGGAGCAAACTATGCAAGAAAGGATCACAGCTGTTGACACTAGGACTGAAATTATGGAGGGTCAACTGAACAACCTAGTGATCACACAGGAGAGTGTACATGGCCTGCTGTCCCATTTTGTTAATGATGTCAATAAGGGGAGAGAGCCAAACAAAGCAGATAGCAAAAAGAGGTCGCAAGGATTTTTGCTAAGAAAAGGAAAGATGATACAAATGCATTCGAGAGCACACTTTGTGCGGCACTTCAACTTATTGATGATCTTCTCAAGGAATATAAAAGGTTTACTATAGCAGAAGGAGACCTTATCATGACAAGGGCTTTCATGAAGGGTTGAACTCCTTTCTGGGACTCAAGTTTTGGGAAGCAAGAGTCAAAGCCTTGAGAGCTGCTCATAGAGGTGGAAGAGGTGGTAGAGGTGGAAGGTATTTACCTACCACATCAGCAAAGGAATCACTTAATGAGTTTAAAGAAGTATACATGCGTTTAGGCTTTAGAGTACATCAGATAAATCTTACTCTCTCTGAAGCATGGCATTGGTGGAAAGAAGTGAATCCTCATGTTAATTTCTCTCTTATTGAAAATGAGTGGATGAGAGAAATGGTTGTAGAAATCAGAGCTTATACAGAACAAGTGGAGAAGGCAAGGGAAGAAAGAGAAAGAAGACAGTAGATCAGCATACTTTATATGTTTTATCTTTTGCTGATTCTAGACTGTATAATTTTGAACAAAATGCTTATAATGAAAAATGACTGGAATTTGTTCTGTTTTTGTTTTTAATCTTTTTGCTTTGCTGTTAGATGAGGGTATTGGCATCATCACCAAAAAGGGGGAAATTGTGGGACTTATTTTTAAGTTTTAGTGATGAGTGCCAGACTAACTGTTATAGAGCAAAGGCAAAAAGATGTCTAGATCAAATGTATAGGTTTATTAGAGTTTGATCCTTGTATAAGTTTGATCAAACAAGCACTGTAAAGGTCAGCTGACTTACATCAGCAGACTAGTCTAGATCAGTAGGGTAATTAGGTCAGTAGACTTATCAGGAACCTGCTGAAGACTGAAGGCTGATGGCTCAAACTCAGTTAATAAAGGCTAAGGGATCAAACTTAGTAATTAAAGTCAAGGATATGGAATCAGAATTTAGGGAAGTCTGTGATGATCTAAACTGAGTACATATACCTTGTGTACAAGGTCTATGTTCCATAAGTTGGATGGTGATTGGAACTTAGTTATGTTCAAAATGGTATAATCTAACTTCATAAATAAAAGTTAGATAAAAGACAGTTATCAAAATATGGATTAGCTAACTAATAAGTATATCAGCAGACTTATCATCTCAGGAACCTGCTGATACACATATAACGAATTATTCAAAGATTACATTGGAAGAAAACGTGGATAGGGACAACTAACAACCTTTGATTTTATCAAACAAATCAATGGTTGAGATTAAAAGGACGTTGGGATGATTCAGGACTTTATCCAATGGTTACAAGTCAAAGGGTGGATGATGTACCTTCATCAAAAAGCAATCGACCGTGTCGATTACTATGAACAGTGAGAGAAAGCAAGTCAAATGGGACAAAATCTGAAACGACTATATTTGAATTTCAAATACAAGTCACAAGGACTCCTACCTATAAATAGAGGACTCCTAATTCAGATACAAGTGATGAAAATTAAGGATCTATCTTCAGCAATCAGAAATAAATCTAGAAAAACACCCTGCTGAACCTACTGAGCTTAAGTCTGCATTCAAGCTACATCAAGTTTACACACTTGAAGACTGCGCAAGTCGCTGATCATATCATCCTCGATCAAATCTACTTTGCAATCGAATCATTTACTTGATTCAAACTTTCTTTTACAAGAAATCATTGAAGATAAAGTGAAGCACATCTGTGTGAAAGACAGCTTGTTTGTGGTGGAGCTGGTGAAGAGGCAATCCTACCCTTCAAGGACCAGTGGAAGACTTTGGAGCGACAATCCTACTGTTCTAGTTTTCGGTTTGTGAAGCCATAACTATTGGTGAAGGACAAACATCTTAGGGATTTTTGTAATCGCTATCTCAAGAATCTCTAGTGAATTACCTCCAACATCACAGGAGAAGAGTGGACTGTAGCAGATTACACCACCTGGAACCACTATAAAATCGCCACTTACTTTCTGCACTTATATTCTCGCATTTAGTTTATTAAACACATCAACCTCACCGAATCTAGCAACTGAATTCACACACATACACTACTGAGTATCTAATACTTGGTATCATATTTAACAACAAGTAATAAGGCTTAATTTTGATATAATTCCGTTGCACAAATTCAGTAAACTCAACAGTCAGCAGACTACTGAGTGTTAGCGACTTCTTCAAGTATCGTAGTCAGTCTGAAGTTCTTTGAGTTTGTTAACTCCAAAAGTTTTAAGTGTTAAGTTTATTTACCCCCCTCTAAACTTAACCAAAGCCTTTTCAAGGGACCAACAGCCATATCCCACAGGGAATCTGGTTAAGTGTCAAAGTCGGTCTCGTTCCTAGTTCAGGCCAACACAACTACGAGACATGGTGATTTGTCAGATCACCGGTTTTAATAACGAAATATACACAAAATAAAAGAGTTTAAACTATGAAAAAGAGATAGCCGAGTTATGATCCAATCTAATACTTACCGAACCCCTAGCTAAATCCGGAAGTGTTTTTGACTAACCTAAACGTTCTTGATGTCACTCGAAGGGTGTCGTTTCCTAATTCCGAGAATAAACATTATTTAAATAATCTACCCTCATATGTTAGGTTCAACAGTCCGCTGACCGGATTTAACTGACCTAACACGGCCTATGTTCGATGAAACGTTCAACAAAGTTGATACAAACCCCACTCACGAAACCGAATCTGAACAACTCAGTCGGTTTTACAGGGTGATCCTAGAACCCCGGTTCTCGTAACCTTTCGCAAAATACATATATGAAGAAGATACGTGTAATACGATTATCGAGTCGCGAATTCAATAAACGTGTTCAAGCATAAGTTCTAGAACAAGAACAACACCAAGAATCAACAATCAACACATTGAAATACTTCAATCAACAAGCTAGGGTTTCGATTTCATAGATTATCACATAACTCGGCATTAAAAAGATTAGCTACTCATTCTATCAACAAAATAAAAGAAATCAACAATAAAAGTTAACATGAATCAAGATCGAAAGCAAGAAATCGAGATTACCGAAAACGGAGATGAAGAAACCGGAAGAAACTTCGAATTTGAGAAAACCAACTTCATATATATAAAATCTGTAACGATCTGACCTGAGGACGGAGACTGAGTAGCAAGGAATCTCTGAAACTGTTTCGCAAGGGCATCCATGAAGGATTCTCGAGAAGAAGCCACATCCAAATCACTGTAGGTGCAAACGCGACCATATAAGATGACCCACTACGGGTCCGTCCCCTCGCTCGATACCATGTGTGCGTGGTCATCCCACCACGGTTCTCATCTTCGAGACTTATCACCAGACGTCGAATTCTTCAAGGCTAATACAGGCACCGACTTTTCCAATGTCCAGGCTTTACAATAACGACACTCATCCTTTTTAGCGATATTTGTCCGAAATCTGCGAGATGGTCTTCTAAAAAGCGGATGCGAAAGGGCGGTTGGTACCTTTTCGGTTTGTGTTTTGAGGCGAGTTTCTTCACTAACAACTCGTGAACCACTGAATCGACAGAGGGCAAGGGATTACGATGCATAATCGAAGCACGATAGTGCTCATATTCTGGACGAAGCGAGTGTAAGAGCTGAACAAGACGCGATTCCTCCCGATGAACAATATAAAGGTTCAAAGGCCTTCAATTCATTGATGATCATAGCCAATCGATCCCAAAGAGCGTGGTTTCAACATAAAATTCACGAATCTCGCGATCATTCAGCGTGACAAAGCATGGATTTCCCTTCTAATCGAAAACGAATGATGTATTGGTGCGCATAAACAGCCTTTCCCAAGTAGTCCCAAACCTCCTTAGCGGTTTCATACTTAGCCAATTGCACACCAATCTTAACATCGGCGAATTATTAATCCAAGTAATAATTTTTGAATTGGAACAATCCCACTTATCAAGCAAATCAAAGATAATTATCAAGATTACTGCTTTGTGGGAGCTTTAGCAACCCTAAACATATTTCCACATTTCTTTCCCCCGAAGAATTTTTTTGATCACATAGCTCCAATATGAGTAATTTTACCATCCAAACGAACACCAATTGATCAGTAACGAGTCATCACTAGGGGCCATTGGTGAACCGAAAAGACCCAAAAAAGGCACAAGTCGAACCTCAAGCAAATCGGACAATACTACACGATGGCGGAACCCCAAACAAATCGATGCAAAATCGGAACCCCAAACAAAAACGAAACAAAATCGAGACAAAAATCGATGCAAAACTGAATCAAAAACTCACCAAAGCGACGGCGGCAACGACCATCCGCGACAGTTGGGCTTTAGATGATTATAGGCTCTGATACCATGTTAGGATCAAGCGCTTTACTGGTTGTCTTAAAAAAGCAATTGGTCTTTAGTAAATGTCTTGACTTTATTTCCTTTAACAAAAACAAGCTAAGAATTTAATTCTATGGTGAAATGAAGGTAAAGTCGAAGTTGCAGGTCTTTTTATTCGATGAAAGAGATGAAGATTGATAATTGTTATATATTAAACAAAAACTCGTTTTTATATTAGAAGATGATACACAAAAGTGTTATAACATATAACAAAACTTGTTTACCGGCTTTCCTTTCTCGCTCTTTGTTAGTTAGTGGGCCAAAGCCCAAATTGTCTAATTGTCAATTTGCATACGTACTGTTATCTTCCCACATCGGCAGCGCATGGATTAGTAGCCGACATAGGCTTGGTATATATAATAGCCTATTGGCCATTTAGTTTAAGGTGTATCAAGGTGTCAATTTGTGTACCAAATTCGAGATAAACTTTCAATTGCCTTATCTATTTTTACTATTGTTTTAGGCGTCAGGAGAGTTGTATCTTTTGTAATCCTCCTCTATAGTAATATTTCTCTTTCGCCCGTGGACTAGTCGGCATATTGCCGGAAACCATGTAAATTTGGTGTTTTGTCTTTTTCCTTCCGTTTGTTATTTTGTGTTAACGTCGTTAAGAGCTATTGCTCGGTTCGTTTTTCCTAACAAACTGGTATCGGAGCCGTGGTTTTTTGAGCCGACGTTTTCCGAGTTTTTGAAAAAAATTAGCCACCATGACGGTAACTAAGTATTATTTTGAGAAGTTCGACAGAACAGTCAACTTCGGGATGTTGTAGTTGAAGATGGAGGCTATGCTGATTCAG
The DNA here is from genome assembly GCA_026214975.1 of Gentiana macrophylla. Classification (NCBI taxonomy): domain Eukaryota; kingdom Viridiplantae; phylum Streptophyta; class Magnoliopsida; order Gentianales; family Gentianaceae; genus Gentiana; species Gentiana macrophylla. Next base: position 40,948,753 of record CM047808.1, on the reverse strand, counting down.
GAGGGCTTCGATATTGCGCTGCTTGGGAAGGAGAAAAAGCCGGAGAAAATGTCAGATGAGGAGTTTGATGGTCTCGACAAGAAGGCCAGGGCAGGTATCATCTTGTGTCTTTCTGATGAGGTTTTAAAAGAGGTAGCCACTGAGGTTACTGCTAAGGATTTGTGGGAAAATTAAAATCCTTATATATGAAGAAAACTGTTGAGAATAAGCTTTATTTAAAGCAAAGTTTGTATATGCTTCGTATGTCTGAAGGGTCATCTATATTATCGCACTTAGATAAATTTGATTCCTCACGATGGATTTGAGTAATATAGATGCTATGATTGATGATGAGGATCAGGCCCTGTTGTTATTGTGTTCGCTTCCCCAGTCGTTTAAGCATTTTAGGGAAACGATGCTTTATGGTAAGGAAACTATTTCTTACAAAGAAATTAAGTCGATTTTGAAATCGAAAGAGCAGATTGATAAAGATATAACTGGGGGAAGTAGTAGTAGTTAAAGCGACGTCTGGTAGTTCGGGGCAGATCAAATAAGAAGGATGCAGATAGTGAGAATTATGTTTTGAATCCCAGACATAAAGATTTGACGTGCAATTATTGTAAGAAGATCGGGCATATCAAATCTGATTGCTTTCGTCTTAAGAACAAAGAAAAATGTGAAAAGAAGAAAGAGCATAGTAAAGAGTCTGGTCAGGCCGGTTTCGTTGAAGATGAGAGTGATGGAGATATTTTCTTTGCTGATGATAAATTAAGGTCTGTTGATGAATGGATCTTGGATTCTGGTTGCACGTATCATATGTGTCCCAATAGGGATTGGTTTTCCACGTATGATTCAGTTCAAGGTGGAGTTGTTTCGTTAGGCAATGGTGCAGCGTGCAAGGTTGCTGGTATTGGTACGGTTAGAAACATGACCCATGATGGTGTTTTCGGAACACTTAAGAAAGTCAGACATGTTCCGGATCTGAAGAAAAATCTTATCTCTTTGGGCGTATTTGAGACTCTTTGGATTTAGGTACACCGCTAAAGGTGGACTTCTGAAGATAATAAAAGGTGCTCTTGTTGTTATGAAAGCTTACAGGTCTGGTGGTTTGTATGTTTTGCAAGGATCCACAGTTATTGGCAATTTTGCAATCCGTATGTCATCCCGTTCAGAGTTAGACATTATGAAGCGTCGTCCATTTGTTAAGTTCAAGCAATGCTTGGTCTTATTTTACACATTCTGAAGACTTTGAAGTTTGTGGAGAAAGAGTAGTATTATTATTTCCGGATGTGGGCCTTTGTCCCAAGGTGGAGATTTGTTAGTTAGTGGGCCAAAGCCCAAATTGTCTAATTGTCAATTTGCATACATACTGTTATCTTCCCACATCGGCAAATATGGATTAATGAGCCGACATAGGCTTGGTATATAATAGCCTATTTGCTATTTAGTTTAAGGTGTACCAAGATGTCAATTTGTGTACCAAAATCGAGATAAACTCTCAATTGCCTTAGCTATTTTTGCTATTGTTTTAGGCGTCAGGAGAGTTGTATCTTTTGTAATCCTCCTCTATAGTAATATTTCTCTTTCGCCCGTGGACTAGTCGGCATATTGCCGGAAACCACGTAAATTTGATGTTTTGTCTTTTTCCTTCCGTTTGTTATTATGTGTTACCGTCGTTAAGGGCTATTGTTCGGTTCGTTTTTCCCAACACTCTTATTTCTCTCTCTTTTTGCTCTCATCTGAAAGCCTTTCCTGTGTTGATCCGCCGCCTCTCCGGCATCTTGCCGGGGGAGGCTTGTAGTATATAGCTTTCTCTTTTGTATTTCTCTCCGGTTTCTCCTTCCTCTCTCAGTAGCGGATGGATCCAGAAATATTATTCAGCGGGGTCCGTAACTTTTTTCAGAGTAAATTTTATTTTTCACGGGGTCCGGAATATTTTTCTACTCATAAAATGTAGAGTTTTCTTATATTTAACGGGGTCCGCGGACCCCCTTTAGCGAAGGGTAGATCCGCCTATGCCTCTCTGTCATCCACGGCTGGAGGTACTTCGCCTCTCTCCGGCCGCCGGGTTGTTGGGTGGTAGATAGTTGGCTTTGGCTCTGTATTGATGATTTTTTGGGCTTTCTTCTCTACTTCCGGTCAGATCTAGGACTGATCTGTGTTTCCTTGGCATCAGTTGTAGCGCTCTTCCGGTCTTGGCTTTCACTCCTGCGAGCACCTCGGTCTTTATGCTTTCGGGCTTTTGCATTCTACTTCGGACTGGCGTGTTGGCCCGGGGTCCTGGTGGTTGGTGACAGGCGTTGGTGGAGTCACGGCCTCCGGCGGCGGTTTCTTTTTCATTCTATTTTTTTGTTTTAGTCTGTATTATGTGTTTGTCGTCGGGTAATAGATTGCTTTTAGAGGATCCATGTGTTCTGGACGTCGCTTTCCTTTGGAGAATTTTTTCTCTTTTGTCCAGCACCCTCTTCCAAATCTATTACTTGGCTTTGTGTTGTTGTTCTTTGTTTGTCTATTTTTTTGTGTCTTTAGTTCTCTTTTTCCGGTTGTGATCCGGCGTTTTCCGGCGCTGTCCGGCGTTGTTTCTTGTACTTTCCGGCTTTAGTTTGGCGTTGGTTCAATAAAAGCTTTCGTTCTGGGTAAAAAAAACAAAACTTGTTTTCACTAAAAGAAAGCTAATACTCAAAAATGAGCTATATGGAAGATATTCAGAGAAAAGGATTTTTTTTTGAAAGAGAACTTTTATTATTGCCAAAAGTGGAATGTCCACAACTTACAAAGGAAATAGTAGAATTTTTTTCACAGTAGACAAAATTTCATCTAAGTTTTTCGACAGTTTTATGTTAAATCTTCATTGAAAATTAAGGTTGATGAGGTAGCTAGGAGTGTTGGGTCTCCCCACCCACTTCGAACTGCGGATTCAGCCCAGATTTCACACCGGAAGTACCATCGTTTGTAGCCAACTGTCCAAAATCCGGCGGATGAGTCTTGATATGGTCTCTGGATTGCTGGGGTGGCATCATGGATTCAAGGTTAACAAGACTGGAAAGCATAACTTTATCTCCTGGGTGCAAAGGCCTCTTGGAGGCGTTGGACATGTCGGATAAAGCGGTACTTGCTGATGAAGTCTTTCTTACGGTGGAAGTTCGTTTCATCTACTGACTGATAGCAAAATACTTAACGGCTAACTTTAACCGACATAGTATCGGATCAACGGTAGTATAGTGGTCTCAAGGTCGAATCCACAGGGAGTAATGTCTAAGTACCAAAGTCGACTTAGAACTTAGTTTAGGTCAAATTAGTGGTGGAGAGATATTATACTAGTGCAAAAGTAAAGATTATACTAATGAGTTTACTTCTAAGTATTAACGGGTATAGTCGAACTATGATCCCACGAGCTACTTTTACCCCTAAGGAAGGATTTAACAGGGAACGTGTCTTAACCGACCTACCTATCCAAATTAGTTTAACGGCATCCACGGGTGCCAACTCCTAATTCTAGCGATTAGATTGAACAACTCGATCTAACCACCCAATGTGAAGTTAATTAATTCTCCCTTTAGAAAACCGATTAACCTAATATGATTAAGCTCTACAGAATTCGCCGAACAACGATGACAAACCTCCGTATTGGGTTCGGACCTAACAACTAGACCGAATCTACGCAACGATCCTAAAACCCCATATCCCACATCTCACCGCAAAATGCATCTATAAGTTTGATGTGTGTGACAGTGAACTAGTTGATCAATCTAATTCAAAGACGTTTGAAATAAGTTTTAGGACATGGATTAATCGTTAAAACATAGTATTACGCACTACACAACTCCCAATCTCATCCCCCTTAGGGTTTTAGCTCGCTTTCACATAATTCGACTACACATGAATTTAGCTACTCATAATTTTGCTAACAACCAAAATAAGAATTGAAATCATGCTAGAAATAATAAACGAGAAAGTATTCATTACCATATAACTGTGAAGAAATCTGATCTGAAAAAGTATGATGCAATAATCCACCAAAAGAACAATCTTTGGAACTTGAAACGTAAAACTGAGCTATAGAAAGTGTTTAGAATCAAATGATGTTATCTAAGGAATCAAGGGATCAAAGGGTGATCAAGCTACACTAAAATCGCACCAAAATCGCTCAAGGGAAGTCTAAAGTCGGCCAAACATGATGAAGGCCTGAATGAGCTGCGTATTTATAGATTAGGTCGAAATCTACTGCTGTCGGTCCCGGACGCCCGTCTGGTCCATGTCAGACGCCCGTCTGGCTTGATTCCACTCCAAACTTGGCTTTTCTTCCACTTTCACCCAATTTTCGCCTCATGAACACATTTCTCAGTCCAAAATATCGCCTTCTGGGTCCTCGAGTCACCTAAGTCCTGCAATAACATAGACAAACAAACACCACGCATAATTCCGCAAGACAAAAACGCTCGGAAAAGAGTGAAATATCGCTAAAAAGGCGGAGTTTACCATCGATATGACAGTTTAACTCCCCGTGCGTATAACTCTCGATATTACTCTCGAAACGGTATATATCTACCCAAAACATGCCAATAAGGTGATAAATGGGGGCCAAACTGCACACCAAAGTACAGTAAAGTTGACTCCATCATCGACCTGAACTCCCACTGGTGGTGCGCCCATTTTTCTTGCTTGAATCGTGTGCATTGTGCACCAAACTATCACCTCCCTTAAGATTCTTATTTCCTTGCTTCCCTTTAATAATTCCTCCTACCTCTGATTGCTTGTTCTTACTAATAGTCTGTTGGGACGTGGATTTATGAAACTCTTTGGTTATCGCCTGGCCACCATGTGGCTCCACATGTTTCACACTTTCTCTCCGCTTCCTTACCTCAGCAGGTACATCACCCATTTCCTTGGCCTCAATTTCTTCGTTATTTTCCGGCGTGGTGTCTTCTTGGTTATCATCCTCTGCAAGGACTGATAATCGAGACCCAGTAGTATCGGTGTTGGTGCTGGGGTTGGACTTACTTGTCGTGGCATGTGCATGCTTAGAGGTTTTTTGCTTAGAGGGATTACCATCCTTATGGTGTTTCTCAAATTGCGATGTGGTGGAAGTCCCGCCATGAGGAGCTAGTTGTTCAGCCTACTTTCTTAATTCATTGATCTCATCCGGTGTGGTAATTTCCTGGTTGTCTTTTCCGGCCAATGCCGCAAACCGGGACCTAGTAGGAGGGGTTTTATCATGCTGTTCAGCCAGAAGGTTGTTATTAATTTGTGGTTCCTTATTGGAGCCGTTGTCGTTAGCCTTGGAAGCTGGAGTTGTTGGCCGCCTACGCCTAGTCTGGGCTATCATCCACGGACCATCTGGTTTTTCCGGTGTAGGTCCAACTTCAGTCTATCTGTTTGTTGAATCTGATTGAGCAGCCAAGTCGGCATTGGTCCGGGCTAGAGGGCAGTCTTCCTTCCGATGCCCGAACTTGCCGCAATCCCAACACACCATTGGTAAGCCCTCCCATTCCACCATCTTTTTCCTGCCATTGATGAAGACAGGTTTTCAGGGGCTTTTCTAGGTCGACTTCGACACAAACCCGGGTAAAACGACCTCATGAATTATAGAGCGTGTTCGGATCCACTTTTAATGTCCTTCCCACCATATTCCCCAGCTTCATAAAAAATCGTTCCCTAGATGCCCAAATCGGAAAATCTACGGAATTGAACCCAGCCATTGTTGTTTTTATCACACCCTCAACTGGCTCAAAAAAAGGCTTCCATTTCGTTACTGCTAGATAATTTCCTTGTATTACCCAAGGTCCGTTCTCTAGCGCAACTTTGTAGTCCTCTTTCCGAGTAAACCGGACAATGTAGTAGCCGTTATCTAAATCGGTATGTTCCAGGTGCCCCCCGGTTGCCAGAGAGTTGATAGACGGTGAGAATGGTAGCTATATAAATTTGACTTACCTAGGAGCTTGATAATCAAAGCACGCTTTCATGGCCTCCAGAGTTCTAGGCATTTATCCAGAGTTATGACTAACTCGTCCTCTCCATGTTCATGGCCCATTAGATTCTCAATGTCCTCAGCATAATCAGTAAATTCAAATCATCTTCACCTGTGCCTGTGTAGATGTACGGGTCATCGGTTCGGGATTTGACGATATCGGCGCCGCTTCTGTTTGACCACACCGATGCTGGTGTGCTATTCTCCCCGCTTGGTCTGTCAAAGCTACGTCTGCGGAGATCATGGTCTTCGGCTGAAGACTCCATCGGAAAGTCTTCCATTTGGATTTAACGGGAGGAGGATTGCCGGACGGAAGGATGAGCAGAGGCAGAGAATAAGTTGCCGCCGCTGCTAGGTCTTTCTTTTTTAGAGAAAAGAATTATTGTTCTTCCTTCTCTTCCTTTTCTTTTCTGTTCCAAGAGATAAATATAAATATCGGGAAATTGGTAAATCAAACCAATGTAACATCTGATATTTTTTATCAGGTCAAACAGTTTCTGACATTTTTATTCAGGTTCCCGTCCAAATTTGGAAGATTTCGTCCAAATACAGTCAAAACCGTCCATATTTTGATACATTTCGTCAAAATCAATTATGTGGGCAAAATGGACGGAAACCGTCCAAAACTTGGACGCACCATCCAATTTGAGACGAATTCCGTCCATTGTTGGACGGGGAGTCCTAAATTCGGACGTTTTCCGTCCATTTTTGCCAAAACACAAAAATCGTCCAAACTTGGACGGATCCATGTGGTCTCTCCGTCCAAACAGAGGACGCGCCGTCCAAATTTGGACGGAAATGTCCATTTTGAAACCCTTATCAGGTCTTCTTTACTCTTTTTACCTACTCTTTCAGCCTCTTGTCTTCACCGTTCCATCACACAAAAAAATCACCATTGCTTCCCAAAAAATCACCATAACTATACCAAAAATTTACCATTGATACAAAAAAAAAAAACCAAAAAACAATACTGGGTTTTCAGCTGCGTTGTTTTATTTCTCACTGGAGTTGTATTTTTAAGCAAATGGGTAAGAATTTACTTAGCATTTACTTTAGTTTGAATAAATTTATTTATCGTGTTTGTTTTTCTTGTTATTTGTTCACATGAATAGAGTATGTTAACGTTATAAATTTTCAATTTTTAGCGTGGTGTAGTATGTGCATTTTTAGGGTAGAGAAATGATTAATTTTGATGATATATTTCGATAATGGAATTGACATTCGTTGGATAATTAGGGTAGTCATTGATACATTGTTATTTTGGTTGATATATTTTGATGATAAATTTGGATAATGATCAACTCTTATTTTGGTTGATGTGAATGTGATCGCTCGTAGTAATAAATGCCTCTAGTATAAAAGAGAAGGACTGATCACGGTGAGTATAAATGTCATTAGTATAAATGCCCTTGAAATTATCGGTAACAAGAATGTGATTTAAAAAATTGAAAAGAACGAAAAATTAATATCGTTTGAAAACACAAGAACGAATATCTCGAACTGAATTCCATGGTATGCTTCGGCCTGATGAGTTTCTTAGAATTGCATGCTTTCACTAGGGTGTTCTCGATTGCTTCTGATCCGCTGTGTCATGCCTAATCCCCAGGCTTTGTATTGGGTCTCCTGGTAGGTAGCTCGTACAAAATTTCATTAGGTCTTCTCAACTGAGTATCTTTTCCTGTCCCCAGCAGTCTGGTAAACCCTCAGCCGGAAGTGAGGCACTCGTTAGATTGAAAAAATAAGTTCTGTTCTGCCGGCTCCGTCCGGCATCCGTTCTCCCTCGTCATCATCAAGTATTCTATGACGTTGGTAAAAACACTGTTCTCTTCTTCTCTTACCCCCCTCTAACGTTACAACACATCAAAACACAAAACAACGACATTCTGAAAAACAAAAACAAATGATAAGACTGATCGGTTTTATATAAATTTATATATCTATACACACACACACACACACACACACACACACACACACACACATATATATATATATATATATATATATATATATATATATGTGTGTGTGTGTGTGTGTGTGTGTGTGTGTGTGTGTTTCTGTGAGTAGAAGTATCCTGAATTATTAATATTTGTGTGTGTGCGTGTGTGTTTCTACAGGGCAAATCAGTATTTTTAACATATGCACATTGCCCATTAATACCAGTTTTCGTCTTAGATTATTTGTTTAATTTACTTAAAGAATTAGACATTTTTTATGCAAGAGTCTGTACTAAAAATCATGCAGATGGTGAACCTCATCTGCATTGCCTCATACAACTTGATAAAAAGTTGGATACGAAGGACACTAGGTTCTTTGATATCAAAGAACCAAATGGGACACAATCGTATCACCTCAATACTCAGATCCCCAGAAGTGATGCGAAAGTTGCAGACTACATCGCTAAAAGGATAGTGTTTGAGGAGAGAGGTGTATTTAAAGCATCAAGAAGGTCCCCAAAAAAGAATCGGGATGAGATATGGTCAACAATAATTAATGAGGCCACATCCAAATCTGATTTCCTTTCACGCGTGCAGGCTGAGCAACCTTTCTTCTGGGCTACCCAATTGAGAAATCTGGAATATGCAGCCAATTCCAGATGGCCAGATATTCAACCAGAGTATCAGCCCCACTGGACCGAATTTGTTAATGTCCCCCAAGAACTTAAAGATTGGGTGGACCAAAATTTGTATTTGGTAAGTATCGAAAACTTACAAACTGTACTAGCCCGACAAATAGATAATTGGGATGCCAGTTGGGCCCACGAACAAACCCTAATGGACCTTAATGAACGTTATTATGAAATTAGGGATGTTTTAAATATTAAACGTTCTTCTCCCCCCTCTGCAGGACTCGGAGAATAAACCAGACCGCCCCCTGTCGATGATAATTGAAGGCCCAACAAGAACTGGAAAAACTGCTTGGGCTAGAATTTTGGGCCGGCATAATTACTTTTGTGGTAGTAGACTTTTCTTCATATGATGTTCATGCACTTTACAATATTGTAGATGATATCCCCTTTCAATTTTTTTCTTACAAAAAAGAATTGTTGGGTGCTCAGAAAGACTTCACTGTAAACGACAAGTACTGTAAGAAAAAAAATACCGGGGGGGATACCATGTATAGTATTATGTAACCCTGATCAGAGTATCAAGTATGCTATCGATAGAGATAATACAAGATTCTCTGAATGTGCAGTAGGAAATGTAATACATTTGGAAATAAAAGAACCTTTTTATTAATCCGCACTGGGCCAACGGCTGCAGTTATATATTGTATAATAAAAGCCCCCCGCTTTAAATTTAATTGGGGTTGATAACAAGATTGTCTATTCAACAATGAACTTTAATTTTTCAAGAGTTAAAATACATCCTGACTGATACTGTCATTACTTCTAATGTATCTTTAACTGAACTGACTGCACATAAATACAATGCATTTTCATGAATGTTATCAATAGTGCCTGTAGTTGCACCTCCGTATTTAACAAGAGTGTTTTTCTTACAATATTCTTTCACGACATATTCTTTCTGACCAGCTGAAGTAGATCCGTTCATCGTAAGCCAAAACACGCCCCTCCTTAAAACCCTGAATCTGTCTGTCATAGCTTCCTTAACCATTGCAGTAGATGGTTCATCATCGAAAATGTCGACAACATCCTGCATCTTCAAAGTTTCTAATGAAGTACCTTTAGGTTTTTTGTCAACAAATAAAAACCAAATCACATGAAGACCTGTTAATGCTTCACACACTTGAAGATAAACCTTTCCCTTAATATTAATTCCATATAAATTAATATCATGACCAAGCCTTTGGTCAGAACTAGTCCCTTGACTGATATTGTTCAACAACTTACATTCACCTGCATTTTCAATTGTCAACTTGTCATGAAATGTTTTTAATCTCCTTTCCGAATATCTCTTTTGCCTGAAAAATGATTTTTTCTTATAAGGTAAAGTAGGTCTCCTAGCAGGTGTCCTAAAGTAGTTCCTAGGAACTGTTCCAAATAGATTCCTGCTTACACTTGCATAAGGCAACCTCCGTTTGGCAGCTAGATAGTCCCTCATCTTTTTGTTTGAAGTAGACATGGCTGAGCCTTTTAACATCTACCTCTGCTTCTGCTTCTTAATCCAATACTTAAACTTCTGCTTGTTAAATATGCGATTAATAGCACGAAATTTACCCAACCTTTGCATTAACAGAAACGGATTCCTCTGATCCATGAACAAAGGACCTTGACAAACAAATTTCTCCCCTGTCTCTTGACAGGCCCTTAAGTGTACCAATTGTGACGAAATCCAAAGATCTACGCACATTGCTCTTGATCCTTCCCAACTCGTGGGATATTCACCCACATCGTATATACGACCTCTGATCAAAGATCCGTCCGGTCCATCCGTTCCAAAGGGGGGGGGGGTAATTGCAAGACCTTAGTCGCTTGCACTAACGTCGCTCAGTCTTGCGTGCGGAGGCACTTGAAATCACCATGATCCAATGGTTGGTTTGAGAGAAAATCCAATTTCAATTTCCATGAACAGTGAGTCATCAGCAGACAAATTTCTCTCTCATCAATCACTGTTTCAATCACTATTGCATCATCATTCATCTCCCCCACCTGCAATGAATAACCTAACATTAATGCATCACAGAAAATGCATCATTATTCATCTCCCCCACCTTCAATGAATAACTTAACATTAAGGCTTCAGGGTAAATGAATTACTTAACATTAAGGCTAAGGGAGTTTCAGGGTTTTAAGGAGGGTTTAATTCATCAATAAACATTTAACATTAATTGGGTCTGTTGTCTTAAACCCAGATCATCATTTTCAGGGATAATTGTGTTAATGCAATTAATGAACGTTTATATGTCAGGCCCACTAGAACACTTTGACCATCCCTCTTCTCCTCCACCTGCAATGTATAACTTAACATTAAGGTTTCAGGGGATTAAAGAATAACTTAACATTAATGGTCAGGGGATTAAGGGTTTAATGCGGGGGGCTTTTATTAAACAATCTATAATGTGAATGGTCTCTCCCTGCGCAGTGAGCAACCGTTCATCTGGGCTACCCAACTCCCAACGCAAAATGAAGGAATAGTAGTTTCCAACTTTTTTACTACTATGGTTTTGCGGAGGAAAGAAGGGCCTTTTATAGTGTTCCTTCATTTCTGACTTTTGATTTTTAATCTGAGTCTTCCACGTGGTAAAACCATATAATACTACCGGTTTTGCCCGCTATGTGTTGTTTCTAGTCATGAGGCGTGGGGGGGAGGGGTAGGCCGTGCACGTGATGTAGCCGCTCATGACCCTTCTTCTTACTCTTCTCCACTGTTAATGCCCAAATTTTACTCAAATATTTAATTTTTTCAAAAAAAGACTTTGTAGTTGAAAGTTAAGTCTAATTCGTTATAAATTATTTTATATAAATTATTTACTAAAATTCTCCCTTTGTATTTTTCTTACTATTCACCGTTGACCAAGTCTACATTTTGATTCCGACCTCTGATCAAAGATCCGTCCGGTCCATCCGTTCCAAAGGGGGGTAATTCCAAGACCTTAGTCAATTGCACTTACGTCGCTCAGTCTTGCATGCGGAGGCACTTGAAATCAACATGATCCAACGGTTGGTTTGAGAGAAAATCCAATTTCAATTTCCATGAACAGTGAGTCATCAACAGCCAAATTTCTCTCTCATCAATCACTGTTTCAATCACTATTTTACAAAAGTAAAAGTGGGTCATATATTTTGAATTCCCACTTTCTGAGAAAAGCACTTCATTTGTCCTTTTTTAATTTCCATCAGAATAATTTCTTCACAGGAAATGCATCATTATTAATCTCCCCACCTGCAATGAATAACCTAACATTAATGCATCACAGAAAATGCATCATTATTCATCTCCCACACCTTCAATGAATAACTTAACATTAAGGGTTCAGGGTAAATGAATTACTTCACTTTAAGGCTAAGGGGGTTTCAGGGTTTTAAGGAGGGTTTAATTCATCAATAAACATTTAACATTAATTGGGTCTGTTGTCTTAAACCCAGATCATGATTTTCAGGGATAATTGTGTTAATGCAATTAATGAACGTTTATATGTCAGGCCCACTAGAACACTTTGACCATCCCTCTTCTCCTCCACCTGCAATGTATAACTTAACATTAAGGTTTCAGGGGATTAAAGAATAACTTAACATTAATGGTCAGGGGATTAAGGGTTTAATGCGGGGGGATTTTATTATACAATCTATAACTACAGCGGGGGTCTCCCCCCTGCAGGCTGAGCAACCGTTCATCTGGGCTACCCAACTCCCAATGCAAAACGTAGGACTTGTAGTTTCCAACTCTTTACTACTATGGTTTTGCGGAGGAAAGAAGGGCATTTTATAGTGTTCCTTCATTTCTGACTTTTGATTTTTAATCTCAGTCTTACACGTAGCAAAACCATATAATATTACTGGTTTTGCCCGCCACGTGTTGTTTCTAGTCATGAGGCGTACGGGGTAGGCCGTAGGCGTGATGTAGCCGCTCATGACCCTTCTTCTTACTCTTCTTCACTGTTAATGCCTAAATTTAACTCAAATATTTAATTTTTTCAAAAAAATTTTTTTTATATGTTATTCAGTGAAGAATTGTAAGAACTTTTGTAGTTGAAAGTTAAGTCTAATTCGTTATAAATTATTTTATATAAATTATTTACTAAAATTCTCCCTTTGTATTTTTCTTACTATTCACCGTTGACCAAGTCTACATTTTGATTCCGACCTCTGATCAAAGATCCGTCCGGTCCATCCATTCCAAATGGGGGGTAATTCCAAGACTTTAGTCACTTGCACTAACGTCGCTCAGTCTTACGTGCGGAGGCACTTGAAATCACCATGATCCAACGGTTGGTTTGAGAGAAAACCAATTTCAATTTCCATGTACAGCGATTCATCAACAGACAAATTTCTCTCTCATCAATCACTGTTTCAATCACTATTGTACAACAGTAAAAGTGGGTCATATATTTGATATCAAACTTTCTGAAAAAAGCACTTCATTTGTCCTTTTTCAATTTCCATCAGAATAATTTCTTCATAGGAAATGCATCATTATTCATCTCCCCCACCTGCAATGAATAACCTAACATTAATGCATCACAGAAAATGCATCATTATTCATCTCCCCCACCTTCAATGAATAACTTAACATTAAGTCTTCAGTGTAAATGAATTACTTAACATTAAGGCTCAGGGGGTTTCAGGGTTTTAAGGAGGGTTTAATTCATCAATAAACATTTAACATTAATTGGAGTCTCATTGTCTTAAACCTGAACATCATTTTCGTGGATAATTGTGTTAATGCAATTAATGAACGTTTATATGTCAGGCCCACTAGAACACTTTGACCATCCCTCTTCTCCTCCACCTGCATTGTATAACTTAACATTATGGTTTCAGGGGATTAAAGTTAACTTAACATTAATGGTCAGGGGATTAAGGGTTTAACGCAAGGGCTTTTATTATACAATCTATAACTACAGCGGGTCTCTCCCCCCTGCAGGCTGAGCAACCGTTCATCTGGGCTACCCAACTCCCAACGCAAAACGTAGGAATTATAGTTTCCAACTTCTTTACTACTATGGTTTTGCGGAGGAAAGAAGGGCCTTTTATAGTGTTCCTTCATTTCTGACTTTTGAATTTTAATCTCAGTCTTACACGTAGCAAAACCATATAATATTACTGGTTTTGCCCGCCACGTGTTGTTTCTAGTCATGAGGCGTACGGGGTAGGCCGTAGGCGTGATGTAGCCGCTCATGACCCTTCTTCTTACTCTTCTTCACTGTTAATGCCTAAATTTAACTCAAATATTTAAATTTTTTTTTAAAAAAAAACTTTTTATATGTTATTCAGTGAAGAATTCTAAGAACTTTGGTAGTTGAAAGTTAAGTCTAATTCGTTATAAATTATTTTATATAAATTATTTACTAAAATTCTCCCTTTGTATTTTTCTTACTATTCACCGTTGACCAAGTCTACATTTTGATTCCGACCTCTGATCAAAGATCCGTCCGGTCCATCCATTCCTAAGGGGGGGTAATTCCAAGACCTTAGTTGCTTGCACTAACGTCGCTCAGTCTTACGTGCGGAGGCACTTGAAATCACCATGATCCAACAGTTGGTGTGAGAGAAAATCCAATTTCAATTTCCATGAACAGTGAGTCATCAACAGACAAATTTCTCTCTCATCAATCACTGTTTCAATCACTATTGTACAACAGTAAAAGTGGGTCATATATTTGAATTCCCACTTTCTGAGAAAAACACTTCATTTGTCCTTTTTCAATTTCAATCAGAATAATTTCTTCACAGGAAATGCATCATTATTGATCTCTCCCAACTGCAATGAATAACCTAACATTAATGCATCACAGAAAATGCATCATTATTCATCTCCCCCACCTTCAATGAATAACTTAACATTAAGGCTTCAGGGTAAATGAATTACTTAACATTAAGGCTCAGGGGGTTTCAGGGTTTTAAGGAGGGTTTAATTCATCAATAAACATTTAACATTAATTGGGTCTGTTGTCTTAAACCCAGATCATCATTTTCAGGGATAATTGTGTTAATGCAATTAATGAACGTTTATATGTCAGGCCCACTAGAACACTTTGACCATCCCTCTTCTCCTCCACCTGCAATGTATAACTTAACATTAAGGTTTCAGGGGATTAAAGAATAACTTAACATTAATGGTCAGGGGATTAAGGGTTTAACGCGGGGGGCTTTTATTATACAATCTATAACTGCAGCGGGTCTCTCCCCCTGCAGGCTGAGCAACCGTTCATCTGGGCTACCCAACTCCCAACGCAAAACGAAGGAATAGTAGTTTCCAACTTCTTTACTACTATGGTTTTGCGGAGGAAAGAAAGAAGGGCCTTTTATAGTGTTCCTTCATTTCTGACTTTTGATTTTTAATCTCAGTCTTACACGTGGCAAAACCAAATAATAGTATAACTTCACATTAAGGTTTCAGGGGATTAAAGAATAACTTAACATTAATGGTCAGGGGATTAAGGGTTTAACGTGAGGGGCAACAACTATTGTACAACAGTAACAAGGAATTCAAATTCAACTTTTCTGAGAAAAGCACTTCATTTTTCCTTTTTCAATTTCCATCAGAATATTTTCTTCACATGAAATGCATCATTATTCATCTCCCCCCTGTAATGATTAAGGATTAACTTAACATTAAGGCTTCAGGTGTTTCAGGGTGTATTGGAATTTAATTCCCAAAAATTAATCCCTGAAAATGATGATATGGGTTTAAGACAACAGACCCCATTAATAACTTAACATTAATGGTAATGGGTTTAAGGAATAACTTAACATTAATGGTCATGGGTTTAATGACTAACTTTACATTAATGGTTATGGGTTTAATGAATTACTTAACATTAAGGCTTCAGGGGAAATGAATTACTTAACATTAAGGCTTCAGGGGGTTTTATGGGGGTGTGTACAGGGCATACTTCAGCTGATCCCCCACCTGCGTTCATCTCCCTCCTTGCAGAACCCGGAGAACAAACCTTTTTACTGTTGTTGTTCAATAGTAAAAAGGGATATAAGACGAAAGAAGGAATAGTAGTTTCCAACTTGTTTACTACTATGGTTTTGGGAGGAAAGAAGGGACTTTTATAGTGCCATTCATTTCTGACTTATGATTTTTTATCTCAGTCTTACACGTGGCAAAACCATATAATATTACAGGTTTTGCCCGCCACGTGTTGGTTCTAGTCATGATGCGTAGCGGGTAGGCCGTAGGCGTGACGTAGCCGCTTATGACCCTTCTTCTTCCTCTTCTCACTGTTATTGCCCAAATTTAATTCAAATATTTAATTTTTTCAAAAAAAAAACGTTTTATATGTTGTTCAGTGATAAATTTAAGAACTTTTGTATTTGAAAGTTAAGGCTAATTCGTTCTAAATTAATTTATATAAATTATTTACGAAAATTCACCTCCGTATTTAACAAGAATGTTTTTCTTACAATATTCTTTCACGACATATTCTTTCTGACCAGCTGAAGTAGATCATTTCATCGTAAGCCAATACACGCCCCTCCTTAAAACCCTGAATCTGTCTGTCATATCTTCCTTAACCATTGCAGTAGATGGTTCATCATCGAAAATGTCGAAAACATCCTGCATCTTCAAAGTTTCTGATGAAGTACCTTTAGGTTTTTTTGTCAACAAATAAAAACCAAATCACATGAAGACCTGTTAATGCTTCACACATTTGAAGATAAACCTTTCCCTTAATATTAATTCCATATAAATTAATATCATGACCAAGCCTTTGGTCAGAATTAGTCCCTTGACTAATATTGTTCAACAACTTACATTCACCTGCATTTTCAATTGTCAACTTGTCATGAATTGTTTTTAATCTCCTTTCTGAATATCTCTTTTGCCTGAAAAATGATTTTTTCTTATAAGGTAAAACAAGTCTCCTAGCAGGTGTCCTAAAGTAGTTCCTAGCATAACCCAACCTCCGTTTGTCAGCTAGATAGTCCCTCATCTTTTTGTTTGAAGTGGACATGGCTGAGCCTTTTAACATCTACCTCTGCTTTTTGCTTCTTAATCCAATACTTAAACTTCTGCTTGTTAAATATGCGATTAATAGCACGAAATTTGATGAATTATATGATTGCGTGTGAAGACGATAGTTGTTAAAGCAGAAAAGTTGAATTATATGATGCTTTTTACTATTGTACAATAGTAAAAGGTAATGATGACGGCCGACAATTGAGACTGTAGCCACGTGGGTGGGGACAGCTGTCTGGCACTCAGAAAAAAGGGTCATGAGCGGCTACGTCACGCCTACGGCCTACCCCTTTTGCCTCATGACACTTGGGAAAAACCTGTAATATTATATGGTTTTGTCACGTGTAAGGCCGAGATTAAACTTCAGAATTGGGAGGCACTATAAAAGTCCCTTCTTTCCACCGCAAAACCATAGTAGTAAACAAGTTGGAAACTACTATTCCTTCTTTCGTCTTATATCCCTTTTTACTATTGAACAACAACAGTAAAAAGGTTTGTTCTCCGGGTTCTGCAGGGGGGAGATGAATGCAGGTGGGGGATCAACTGAAGTATGCCCTGTACACACCCCCCTAAAACCCCCTGAAGCCTTAATGTTAAGTGATTCATTTCCCCTGAAGCCTTACTGTAAGTAATTCATTAAACCCATGACCATTAATGTTAAGTTAGTCATTAAACCCATGACCATTAATGTTAAGTTATTCCTTAAACCCATGCGTAGGGGGTAGGCCGTAGGCATGACGTAGCCGCTCATGACCCTTCTTCTTCCTCTTCTTCACTGTTATTGCCCAAATTTAATTCAAATATTTAATTTTTTCAAAAAAAAACATTTTATATGTTATTCAGTGAAGAATTCTAAGAATAATTGTAGTTGAAAGTTAAGTCTAATTCGTTATAAATTATTTTATATAAATTATTTACTAAAATTCTCCCTTCGTATTTTTCTTACTATTCACCGTTGACCAAGTTAACATTTTGATTCCGACCTCTGATCAAAGATCCGTCCGGTCCATCCATTCCAAAGGGGGGGTTAATTGCAAGACCTTGGTCGCTTGCACTAATGTCGCTCAGTCTTGCGTGCGGAGGCACTTGAAATCACCATGATCCAACGGTTGGTTTGAGAGAAAATCCAATTTAAATTTCCATTAACAGTGAGTCATCAACAGACAAATTTCTCTCTCATCAATCACTGTTTCAATCACTATTGTACAACAGTAAAAGTGGGTCATATATTTGAATCCTCACTTTCTGAGAAAAGCACTTCATTTGTCCTTTTTCAATTTCCATCAGAATAATTTCTTCACAGGAAATGTATCATTATTCATCTCCCCCACCTGCAATGAATAACCTAACATTAATGCATCACAGAAAATGCATCATTATTCATCTCCCCCACCTTCAATGAATAACTTAACATTAAGGCTTCAAGGTAAATGAATTACTTAACATTAAGGCTCAGGGGGTTTCAGGGTTTTAAAGAGGGTTTAATTCATCAATAAACATTTAACATTAATTCGGTCTGTTGTCTTAAACCCAGATCATCATTTTCAGGGATAATTGTGTTAATGCAATTAATGAACGTTTATATGTCAGGCCCACTAGAACACTTTGACCATCCCTCTTCCCTCCACCTGCAATGTATAACTTAACAGTAAGGTTTCAGGGGATTAAAGAATAACTTAACATTAATGGTCAGGGGATGGGTTTAATGCGGGGGGCTTTTATATATATGTGTGTGTGTGTGTGTGTGTGTGTAATATATATATATATATATATATATATATATATATATATATATATATATGTGAGTGTGTGTGTGTGTGTGTAATTTTTTTTTTTTTTTGCAATGATACAGTGTATATGTGTGTGTGTGTGTATGTATGTGGTGTGTAATTTTTATTTTTTTTTTAATGATACATTGTATATATATATATATATATATATATATATATATATATATATATATATATGTGTGTGTGTGTGTGTGTGTGTGTGTGTGTGTGTGTGTGTGTGTTTTTTTTTTTTTTTTTTTTGCAATGATACAGTGTGTGTGTATATATATATGTACCATGTATACTATATATTTATAGTAGTATATAGTGGTATATATATATATATATATATATATATATATATATATATATATATATATATATATATATATATATATCTGTATATTCATTGTTTATATATTATTTTATATTAATATTTACATTGTATAACATGTAAATGTATAATTTTTCGCAGATAACAACATTGTGTCCGTTAAGTTTGAATTCGGTGGAGAGTGGATATACGACGAATCAAGTGACATATGGTCTTATAGAAAAGGAAAATTTTATTTGATTCGTGTAAGAACCGATATGACACTAGATGAAGTGAAGCAGAAAGTGTGTGGGAAAGTAGGAATTGATTTATCAAAAAATACATTGGTCATGAAACTTTTGTACGCAAAATACGAGGGGCCGATTGATGTTTTGGATGATGAGACATGGCTAGGGTACATTGATGATTTGCTTAGACTAGAAACCGTCAAACTTTGTGTTAATGCTGAACCGGTTATTGCTGATGATAACTCGGAAGACATAAATGACAACACATTTGACTTAAATGAAGAACCGATAGTTGAAGAAAATGATAGAGGGATTGAGGATTTTACACCCGAACTTTATTATAATCTGAATTCTCGTGAGCATGTTGTACGTAATCCACCAATCTCAGCCCCTCATGAAATTGTCATCCAATAGAATACAACCTTCGGTGATCAATTAATTGACTTGTCAAGTGAACGTGGCTACGATTGGGGATTTATTGCAAATATGATTAGCCAGCCATTGCACATACCTTACAGTGAACAACCTATGGCTAGAATGGGTGCGTCTATGGATGAAGCTGGAACATCTCGCCATATGTAGTTCAGACGACTGACACACCGTACCGGCAGCAAAGTAGTGGTAGGAGGCGTGAACCAGTGACTGAAGCTGGGACATGTTGGAATAATTTTGGTCAGACTAGTTATAATCTCCACATAGATGGAACAAGCCAACAGTTTACTCAAACATCGATGCAAGCACCGATGCAAGCCGGCCTCACTATCGGCGGATCTTTCATGAGTTATATGACAGCACCTTTGCAACAGAACCCTGACACTGGTCACACATTTAGTATGACAAGTATTAATCACAATAGAGGTGCTCATTTTGGGTCTGGAATGGACCCTTCCGAAATTCCTCCATGTCCACGTTTCAGACCGATAATCCAGATGTATTGTTTATTGGTAAAAAGTATAGAGACAAGGAGGATATGAAGGATAAAATGAGTTACCACGCATTGAAACACGACTACATGTGGAAACTCGTTATGTCTGACAAGGATAAGTTAAAACTACGATGTTATACTTCGGAACAATGCAAATGGAAGGTTGTCGGTAGGAAGGTTGTTGATTTGAATGTGGACGTTGAGGACGGACAACATTGCATGAACTTTGAGATAACCGCATACACCAAAAACCACACTGTGGATTGGAGCGTTTGGCTGACAATCATAGACAGGCCAAGCCCGGACCTATAGGTCGTTTTTTAAGGGATAGCCTCGTAAAACTCGGCAGCGATTTCACGATAAAAATTTTACAAGCTGAGGTCAAAAAATCATTCAACATAGACCTTAATTATCAAAGTGCGTATCAATGTAGACAGAAAGCCTTGGAATTGATCGGCGGAAACGTAGAAATGTCGTATTCTAAATTACACGCGTACTTTTACATGTTGAAGCAAAAAAAATTTGGAACCATCACAGACATTGTTCCTGATGCGTTTGGTAGGTTTAAGTATTGTTTCATGGCTCTGGGTTCTAGTATTGAGGGGTTTAAGTACTGTCGGCCTATCTTAGTTGTGGACGGTACACATCTGAAAACAAAATGCGAGGGGACATTGTTAGTAGCTGTCGGTGTAGACGCGGGCGACCATATATTTCCATTAGCGTTTTCCGTGACCGACAGAGAGAGCCTTGATGCGTGGACGTATTTTATGGAAAACGTGAAGTCGATAATCGGAGAACGTAGTGACTTGGTTTTCATATCAGATAGAGGGCCATGCATTATTGGAGCCGTTAGGAATGTATTTCCAGACGCTTACCATGGGTACTGCTACCACCACATCGTCATGAACATGAATAGAAAGTTTGGGAGCACGGGATATTGTCCGTACACTTTCTGTGAAGCCGCTTATACATTTTCGGAAACGCGATTCAACATATTATTTTAGAAGATAATAGAGATGGATAGAGACCCAACCAAACCAGTTTCGCGTTTCCTATAGGAGGTTGGAATCGATAAATAGGCACGGTCATAATTTCTGAGTACACGTTACGCAATAATGACAAGCAACATGCTGAAAGCTTTAACAACGTCATCAGGGATGCGCGTAAGATGAGTATCGTGAATCTCTTTGACCATATTAGGGGAGTGTTGCAGCATTGGTACTGTGAGAGGAGAGAACTTGCGGACTCATGTCGTACCGTGTTAGCCCCTGTACCTGAAGAGTTCTTGAATGATGTTTCGTGTGCCAGAAGGAGTTTCACACTGCACAGGGACCAGTTTCAAGTTGGGGACAATGATACTAGTGCGAAGGTAAACATGCTTACGAAGAAATTTTATTGCGGGCAGTTTCAGGGACTTGAGTTACCTTGCGTACATGCTTGTGCTGCTATAAGTCAGCGCTGCGAGAGTCCGTACACTTATTGTTCTCATTACTACAAAGCTACGTGTTTTCCCTATTCTAGTCAAGGATGATTGGATTCTTCCCGAATGGATTAAAACTCAACCTTCTTTAACTCCACCTGAGCCTAGAGTGAGGGATGGAGGAGAAACATAGAGTACGGGAGCTAGGCGGGGCCGACCCAGGAGCCTGAGGATTCGTTCTCAAGGTGAGCCTCCCGGTGATAGGACTAGCAGGATGCCTACTGAGAGGACAGACCCAGGTTCCGGTAGGAATTGCTCGAACTGCTGTAACCCCGGACACAGAAGGAATAGATGTCCGACTCGCGCAGTTGTTCCTCATTGAATAAATCTCTATTCAGCATGTGTTGATGTTTATTTTGTAAGCCATCACGATTGTAACTGAAATTTTTATTATTACGCCGGGTTGAATGTTATATCCACCTAGTGCAGCAACCTTATATACGTCATACAACAACTTCATATCAACGTCATCCCCTTGTAGATTTTCTCTACATTTACTTTCCTTTATTATATAGTCTTTTCATCTCTTTTTTCAATCAATAAAAGAGCCAAAATATTTATTACTTGTTATTAACATGGTTTATTTGAACATCTTCCGGCCAAAACATAAAATCATAACCCTTTTATATTGAAATGGCCTTATTAACGTGAGGGAAAGACAAAACAGTAACGGATGAAACGATCAGAACCATAGTAAAATCTAACCTAGCAATTAATCACCACCACTTGATTGTGGGACCCACATATAGTGTCACTGTACCTATGTGTCCTTACACTGTACATATGTGTCATGTTCAGTCAATGTCAAAACATAATGCATCAGGGTTAGGTCTTATCAATCAATTAAGTGTGGAAGTGCAATCCTAAAACTGACGGATTCCATCCAAAAATTCAGCCTTACGTCACAATTTGGACGGATTCCGTCACAAGATCATATTCATAAAGCCTCTGTTTCTTTGGAATTGGACGAAATCCGTCCAATTTTACACTGTACCACTATTCCCGTCTAAATAAGGACGGAAACGTTTCCATTTAGACGGATCCGTCTAAATTTAGACGGAATGCGTCCTAATTAATGCTTCTTTTGACTAGCCATGTTGTCCAGTCTGAAGACCACACTTGACACTGTACATATGGGTCATTCCTATAGCGACCACACATTACATCCTCATTTCGACACTGTACAAATTATTTAGTCACAATCTCCTTAGAAATACATTTGTTTATTTGCTTCCATCTTTATGTCTAACTCGGATTATACATTACAAGAACATATCTTCTTCTTCCTTCAATTCCAGCTTCCCTTGCAATAGTTCTCATTCTTTTTTCAAGTTCATATTTTGTCTTTTCAAACAAACAATTCACTGCATTAATATCAGAACATTATTGGAATAGACACCGGTTTTCATAGAAATGTCTAACTCGGATTATTTATTCCCTCTTTGGGTGAACCCGCATACCCCTGTGTTTGATAACGAGGGTTGGGAAGATGCATCCTATGATGAGGAGACACTCTTAAGTAGGTTCCCTGATGATGGGGATAGACATTATTTTGAGACAAACTGGATTGGTAGAGCTGTAGTTGCAGAGAGGAGGTTATCATGGGATAGTCTGCCTACACCATTGAGAGACAGATTACTAAGAATAGGGTGGTCTGGTTTCGCAAACACCCCCGATGGAATGGTGAGTTTGAATCGGTCTATCATTCGTGAGTACTATGCAATTTTTGAGAGTGGGATACTTTAGAGAAGGACCGCAAGCATACCGCGAAGCCTCCGAGGCGTTACCGTCAGTTTGGATGTAGGGTGGATCAACCGCTACTATGGCATACCAGAAGTCCCAGATGGTGAAGAATTTTTCAGGCATCATCCTATGATTGTGCTGGACAATGGGATGGATTTGATGTATGAAATGGCTGATGCATTTGGTGGGACTCATCTTTGGGGTCCTAACGAAAGGACAAATGATGGTTTGGTTGAATATATTCCTGCAAGATTAAATGCCGAGTGGGTACGTGTCATGCTTATGTTTCTTGCGAATCACATCCGCAGTACCATACATCACGTTCAACCAAACTTGGATATGTACATCCTTGCATACGTAGTTTTATATCATCGAGTTAACGTGGGAAGATACGTCATGGATAGGGTTAACTCGATAGCAAGGGGGAGACATGGTGATGGTTATATCTTTTTCCCATTTCTCATCACGGCCATGGCCAGAAGCTTTGAGGTACTGGAAATTGACCCGGATGATATTGTTTGGCAAACCCCAGCTATCGTATTTAATGATAACCCTTGGTTTATTTAAGCGTCATCTTATTGTTATCTCAATGTATTATTTCATCATCCACCATATTGGTAGAAGCTACATATATGTCTATGTTTAGTTTGAATAAAGTGTTTCCTTGGTTTATTTAAGCGTCATCTTAATGTTATCTTAATGTATCATTACTCTTCCTTTTTATAACATAATTGTTTGTTTTTACTTCTTACTTCAAACAAAATATATTTCTCAGTTGATTGATAATTATGTATATTTTATAAACGAAATAACCGAATTGATGCCTGGCTGGTGTCAATAGCGGCCCATCTTCATTAAACTTCTTTTATTAAACGAATTGTCATGGTGTCATCGTTGAGTCAGGGTCATGTCTTTTCAATCAATCCATCGATTTCATTTACATTTCTTCGAGTTTGTATAAAAGTGCAGCGATTTTGTTAAAATGTTGATACGAGTTAGTATAAAAGTGCAACAATTTCGTTTAATATTCTGACTCGATTTCGTTTCATAAAAGATACCAGACAAGCTAGACAAGAAACTGCGGTACTCGTGAATTCATTACTCATGATACATTGGCCTACATACGGGCCTTACAAACATAAAAACAAAGAGTAATGATACGTCGAAAGTTTTGTATGATCTGACAGAGACAAAAGACGAACTTGAAAAATAATTAAATAGAAACGTAAGTTTCACGCCAATCTCCTCAAATATCCAAGTGCTTATACAGTCTGATAAAATAAATCTACACACATTTTCTTCCTAAAGTCCTCAATCCGCTCATGGACCATGTCTTTCAAGCTGCCGGAGATCATCACAGAGAATTCGATGTGCTTCAACATGTACACCCCGCAATCGCCGCTGCATGACAAAATACACAGTATCACATAAATATATGTATATAGTAAAAAGATAAAAATAGTGAAATGTTTAATTAATCGCAACGTTAACCTACATGACTGGTATCTGCGGAACGTAGCCTTGGTCCGTCTTTATTACTTGAAATGAAGACGTGTTGTGCTGTTTGAACATTGGGTGGTTATGACACTTAGGGTTCTCAAGCAACACCATCGGTAGAAACCTTGCCATGTGACTTAAAATGTCATCAACAACGTCTAAATTGCCGGTTCCGATGAGACAATCGACCACTGTTATCTTCCATGCGGGAATGTCAATTTCTATGAGAAAATAATGATCTGCACAGGCAATACGCCATGGTAAAAATACCGTCGATTGTGATGTCCAAGACTTGGTATAGCGCTTTAGAGCTGTGGGCACCTTCGGAATAATACTACTGGGATCTTTTATCCATTCAGTTATAACATGGTAAAACATTTGAAAGCAAGCGGTATAAGCCACCACCATGTTTTTCTTATAGCTATCCGGGCGTAAGAGCATACGATGATTCAGTATATCTAGAAAGGCATCGATATGCGACAAGTGAAAATGAATGAAGTCATAAGCTATTCAAATTAACAGTAAGGTATGAAAAACAATATGTAAAATTATATACATCTGGCAGCAGTGATTTTAGTGGGGTTTTCAATATATACCAAAACTCAACATCAGCCGGATACTCGAGAGGCATGCCTCCAACTGCATCGAGTCCATATGGGATGGATTTACTCGCTAGTTTAGGTAAATCTTTAGGCACCGGTTCCCCCTGTTTCTTCGCCTCTTCGTTTGCCTTCTTAAGCGTTTCATATTTTATCATCTCATTAGCGACCAAACTTCAAACTCTTTAAGCTTGTTGCTGTCAACCTTCCTACTTAGAGTATCCCTTGAATTTTGCAGCTGTGCTACTTTCTTAGGAATTTCCCACTCGCCGCCTTTATTTCTCAGCAATGAAGAACGTTGTGTAGCCGATCTCATCCCTGTACGCCTTGGATCTCTTTCCACATGTCTCTTATCTCCCCATCCAACCCCCCTCCTCATACCTGGCATTTCTTGTTGGCCTAAAGGGGTGGAAGTGCTCGTGCTTGGGATCTCCGGATTCATATCTATATTCGCTTCACTTGACTGACCAGTCTCAGGATAGCAACCGATATCGAATTTTCGACCAGGCAGGTCTAGATCTCTACACGACAACGACGTGTCATCACTCATTTCACCTGGTCCAAGTGGTGCGGGTGTGATTGGCTTGGACTCTGTCTGAGAGCATCTGTATGTGTCACACCCCGGGACGGTGATGACTGCTCAACATTACTACGAGTTGCCTGAAAATTTAACGGAATGATATGAATTTTTAATTTAGGGTAACAAAACAAGTCAATGAAGTTCGTATTTACACGCTCATTCATACCTGATTCTGAGCGGGTTCTGTATCGTGGCCTCGAGGTGTATCAGTCTCATGGCTGCCTTCTAGGATTGCAGAACCACCCTGAGAGACTCGTGGTTGTGTTCCAGCCTGGGACTGGGATGACTGATTAGTAGCCTATTGCTAATTCAAATTCGTGTATTAACAATATAAATACGGCTGTGAAATTCGTATGTGCAAGATAATTCATACCTGTCTAGCTGTCTGGAGTTCTAACCATTTGACAAATTTTGAATGTTCAGCTCTAAAATATCCCAACTCAACTTTCATGTTTTGCTGTTCACCTCGCATACGTCCCACCTCAGCATTAACTTCAGCTAACCAACGCTTTGTTTCACTTAACTGAGCCTTCACATCTCCTAGCTCGGAATTAGTCTTTTGTAGCTTGGTCTTTGCAACTCTTAACTCGGAGTTGGTTTTTTCCAACTCAGTCTTCACAACACTCAACTCCGAGTTGGTTTTTTCAAGCTCTTGTTGGATGATTTCAGTAATTTCTGGCCTCA